>SJYA01001955.1:1551930-1612236 GCA_006410615.1 Neotragus moschatus | reverse complement strand
GGGGCAGGGAGGAGGGGAGGGGGGCTGGAGGTGGGGGCAGCCTTACTTTTTGACCATGTGCTCGTAGATGACCGTGGGGATGATGGTCAGGGTGATGACGTTCCCAGCGGTGGCCAGAATCTCTGTGACTTCTTTGTCCTGGAGAAGAGGTGAGTGACGGTCACCTTGGGGCCAGGGGCAACTCTGAGCCACCTTTGTGAAGCGGTCAGCGTGGCCCTGCTGGAGCCCAGCACTGACAATGACGGTAGGGAATGGGTTGCCCCTTGAGTGAGGGTGGCAGGCCTCCAGCTCAAGCAAGAATGTGGGCCTCCTATCTGAGGCTTTCAGTAAAACGGAGTCACCTCTCCTACCCTCGCCTCGAGGGCCTGTGTGGGCCTGACACCAAACGGCCTCACGGACATGACTTCCCCCAAAGAGCCCCAGGAATCCCACCAACCACATGTGTATGCCATCTTCCAGGCCCCAGTCACACTGGGATTCTGAACCCATAGCAGAAAGAAAACCACGCTGCAGTGGGGGGACAAGGGGGGACAGTAGGGACACCCACCCACCCTCTCTTCTGGGCTCCTGTCAGCCTGAGCCGAGGCTGTGGGGTACCTCTTCCTCTTACATCTTGTTGTCCAGTAAAAAGAAAGGCCTACAGAAGCCGTTCAGATCGTGGGGAGAACAAGACATGAGAAGCACCTGCATGGAGTATGCCGAACACCCCAAAGCCGAATGCTAAGGCACAAGCGAGCCCAGCCTCTGGCCCTTACTTGGAGACCATGATCTTCACTTTACACAGATCTCCGACTTGGCTGTGTGTTTTCCTAGCTATGCCAGGATCAATGGGAGAAGATGTGCCAGATGGGACCAGATCGTCAGGCACAGGGGAGATGTGTGACAAGAGTGCCCCGGAGATGGCCCTTATGAGGGAGGGGGAGTGGCTCACAAGACTGTCATCTGTGGGGTGAGATGGCAACCTCCCAGGCCACCTCCACCTGTCTGCGAGCCCCAAAGCCCTGGATGCTGGAGGGGGTGCCCCTCACTCAAAATTACAACTGGAATTAAGAACCACTCTCAGTCCTGGTGGCATCAATCAGATAAACCGCTCTCATTTGTCCAGGGACCAGAAGCCATGTGACTCATCCTCTTCTGGGGTCCATTCCCCAAAGGCACCCACCCTGTCCCCTAGTCTACATCACAGCACTGGCCCTAGACCATTTGCTCCTTCTTATATTTGAAGATAAAACTCACCATACACACACACACTGTTGGGGAGAGGAAAGAGGTAGGAAATGGGCTTCTGAACAGCCATTTCCTAAAATATTCCTATTAGTGAACCTGATCCAGGATACAAACAGAAATATCACACAGAGTAGTTCGTGCAGCCAGGAGCCCCTCACCCCCGCCCAAGACACCTGTTTCCTTACACACGTCATCACCACCACCTATTGTCACACCTCTGGCCTTCATGAGTAAGTAACAGCAGAGAGTATTTACCGAGCACTTAGTGTCTGCACTGTGCTCGGAGCGCTCGTACCTTTGTCTCGTTGAATCCCTGCAGCAGCCTTAGGATGAGGATCTGAAGCTGGGTGAGGGCGGCAGCCCACCCACAGACATGAACCTTCCCATGGAGCCATGCTACGCCTTGCTTACCTTCAGCCCGATGACGTTTTGCCCGTTCACCTCACACACATAGTGGTTGATGAGGAGCCCATTACGGGCCGCGGAACTCCCTTTGACCAAAGAGATGATCTTCCCCTTCTTGATGACGAAGCCGACGTGGCCTGTGCTGTCCTTGTGCATGGTGATGATCCGCTGGAACGGCCTGGCAGGGGGGGACGGTGAGCTGGGCCTGGGGCATAACCAAGGGCAGACAGACAGGCTCCTGGGAACCGGGTGCTCACCTGTCCCGAACGACTATGACAATCTTCTCGGCCGATGCCTTCTTCACCACCTGGTGGGCTTTGTCCGTGCTCCACCCAGCACAGTCGCGCCCATCAATCTGCAGAATCTGGTCCCCAAAGCGCAGCCCCACCAAGGATGCAGGGGTGTTGGCCTGGACCAGCTGCACGAAGAGCCCCTGGAGGAGGCAAGCCCCGCAGTCAGTTCCCCTGGCCCAACCTGAGCCCAGGTGCCTCCTACTGGGCTGCTGTTTGCCTCCTGATCTTCTCAGGGCCTAGTGGGCCCTGGGATTGCAGCTCTGTACAGCAACATACAGGGTACCCCATTTTCCTGGTGAGGAAACGGGCCACACAGCTAGGAAGCAACGGAGTCAGGAATTCAGGAGTTTTCCCAGTATCTCAGATGATAAAGAATCTGCCTGCAATGCAGGAGGCTCGGTCAATCCCTGGGTTGGGAAGATCTCGTGGAGAAGGGCATGGCTATCCACTCCAGTATTCTTGCCTAGAGAATTCCATAGACAGAGGAGCCTGGCGGGCTACAGTACATGAGGTCGCAAAGAGTTGGACATGACTGAGCAACTAACACTTTCAGGAATTCCAACTGGTGGCTGCATCCCCAGTCGCCAGACTACAAGGCCTCTCATGCTGGCATCTGAACCAACACCCAAACACCCTTCGCCTTACACTGTCTTCAGAAACCCTCCCAGAAGCCAGATCTCTGTGAGTGGGGAGCAAGGAGGCATGAAGTCCCAGGAGGGGCAAGTGGAGGGTCCCTGGCACAACCCAGAGCAAGCCCTAGTGCCTTATGGGAGGGGAGGGAGAGGACGAGCCTGTCTAGGGCTCCCAGGGCAGCTCGGCCGCGGGCAGGCGCAGTCCAGCACACGCGAGCTCTCTCTCTGCTTTCCGCGGGACCCCTCCCCTCCCACCCGACCCCAGCCCCACCTTGTCGATGGCCCGCAGCCGCAGCCCCGTCTTGCCACGCTCGTCCTTGCATAGGTGGATCTCGCGCACCCCGGGCTTGATCTCCGCACGCAGCGCGCCCAGGCTGTTCCCGGACACCGGCGCCACCACCTGGCCCGGCGAGGGGCCCGAGACCGCTGCCTGCAGACCACAGGGGAGCAGAGGTCAGCTAGCGCCGTGGAGCCTCGTGCCTCAAGGGTTCAGGCGTGGGAACAGGGATTGGGAAAAGAGAACGGGGCGGACCCTGAGCGCCAGCCCACCGCAGACCACACACACACCTCCTGCGAGCAAGAGGACACATGGCGCCATGAAGCCGCTAGGGGGCGTCAAAGTCCACACCCCAAAAAACAGGCAGGAAAATAGAGACGGGAGGACAGGTGCGTATTATAGAAAAAGGGTCCTCATTTTCCAAGACAACTTGGTGTCAGAAGAACCTTTTAAAATCCACTTAACCAAGCAACTTTTCTGACCATAATGCATTAAGATTAGATCTCAATTACAGGAGAAAAACTATCAAAAANATACTTGGGATTGGTGCACGGGGATGATCCAGAGAGTTGATGTGGAGTGGGAAGTAGGGGGGTGGGGTTCAAGATTGGGAACTCATGTACACCTGAGATGAAAAAAAAAAATAAAAATTAAAAAAAAAAAGTAACAGTTGAGATAAAGTATATTCTTGCTAATTCGTCAAAAAAATAAAATAAAATAAAATCCACTTAAAAATAAAAAGACTCACAGAAAATAGTGAACAATGAGGGAGTAAAGGAGCTCAAGTTGATTTCTGCCTTGAAAAAATTTTGTCAAAAGTATCAAGATGAGTGAATACTACTCTCCCCCACCAAAAGATCTGGAACAAGGCGAAGATGTCCACTCCCACCACTACTGTTAAATACAGTAATGGAAGAACTCGCCAGATCAATAAGGCAAGGAAAAGAAATAAAAGACATATAGCTTGGAAAAGAAAACATTAGATGATCCCTATTTTCAGATGAGATGATGCTTTACTAGAAAATTCCAAAGAATCTACAGATAAACTCCTAGAACTCATAAGTGAGTTCAACAAGGTCACAGGACACAAGACCAATGCATACCAAAAAAATCAATTGTACTTCTTTATACTAACAATGAGTACATGGAAACTGAAATTAAAAATACAATACCACTTAAAATCGCTAAAAAAAAAAAAAGAAAGAAAGAAATACTTAGGTGTGGAGCCAATATATACAGGAATTGTATGCTGGAAATGACAAAACACTGGTAAAAGATCAAAGAAGTGAAGTGAACTGAAATGAAAGTCGATCAGTCGTGTCTGACTCTTTGTGACCCCATGATAAGATACTTCTATCTTTAGATAAAAATGGAAATAACCTCAGTAGGATAGATATTAGTAGAAAATAGTGAAGTTATTAAAAAGATAAATTTTGAGTACTCATTACTGTTGTTTTTAATATAATGTATTGTGAGTTTGACAGTGAAAGTCACTTAGCCATGTCCAACTCCTTTCACCCCATGGATGAATTCTCCAGGAGTGAACACTNATAAAAATGGAAATAACCTCAGTAGGATAGATATTAGTAGAAAATAGTGAAGTTATTAAAAAGATAAATTTTGAGTACTCATTACTGTTGTTTTTAATATAATGTATTGTGAGTTTGACAGTGAAAGTCACTTAGCCATGTCCAACTCCTTTCACCCCATGGATGAATTCTCCAGGAGTGAACACTCCAGAATACTGGAGTGAGTAGCCTTTCCCTTCTCCAGGGGATCTTCCCAACCCAGGGATTGAACCCAGGTCTCCCACATTGTAGGCAGATTCCTTACCAGCTGAGTGACAAGGGAAGCCCATGAATACTGGAGTGGGTAGCCTTTCCCTTCTCCAGCGGATCTTCCTGACCCAGGAATCAACCCGGGGTCTCCTGTATTGCAGGCAGATTCTTTACCAACTGAGCTAGCTATTGGAGAAGCCTGATCAAAGGTCTAAATAAATAAAGAGATATTTTGTATTGATGGATCAGAAAAACTAGATGAAGCTGTCAACTGTCCACAAATTGATATACATATTTAATGCATTTCCTATCACAGTCTCTATGTTTTGTAGACAGAGGCAAGGTTAACCTAAACTTTACATGAAAACACAAAGGAACTAGAATAGCTAAAACTAGTCTGACAAAAAAGAAGAAAAACAGGAGAAATCACTCTACCAGATTTCCAGACTTTGTGTATAGCTGCAGTAATCAAGATAGTGTGGTAGTGGGGAGAGACAGACCTTTGGAGCAGAAGAGAGAATATCCGGAAATAGCCTCACACAAGTAGGGGCAACTGCTTCTTAACAGAGGTGTGAGAACGATTTAGTGAAGACAGAAGAGTCTTTTCAACAAATGGCATGGGAGCAACTGAACATCCACAGGCAAAACATGAATCGTGACCTCATGCCTTATGCAAAGATTAATTCAAGTTCAACCATAAATTTAAACAAAAAACTATAAGAGTTTTAGAAGTAAAAGGGAAAATTTTTCAGAACCTAGAGCTCTGTCAAGTCTCTTAGGACACCAAGGCATGATCCACAAAGAAAAAAATCAATAAATTGAACCTCATCAAAACTGAAAACTTTTTGTTCTCCAATAAACTCTTTTAATACAATGAAAGGAGAAGTTACACAGTGAGAGAAAAATATTTACAAACCGAATGACAAAGGACTTTAGAATAAGGTCTCAAAAGCTGACTTAAAAAAATAATCCATTTAGAAAATAAGTGAAATATATGAAGAAACATTTTATCAAAAAGAATACACAGCTGGTAAATAAGCACATGAAAAGATGTTCAACATCACTAGACATTAGGAAAGTGCAAATAAAAACCACGATAAGGCTTCACTACACACCTACCATGAGTAAAATTTAAAATAGTGATAATATCAAGTGCTGGCCAAGATGTGCCAACAAAACACTCATGCATTGTTGGCAGGAAAATAAAATAATACAGCCGCTCTGAAAATCGTTTGGCAGTTTCTTTCTAAAAAAAAAATTAGCCATACATGTATTACACTACCTAGGAATTGCACTCCTGGGCGTTTATCCCAGAGAAACGAAAACTTATGTCTGTACAAAAATCTGTACACAAACATCTGTAATATCTTAGTTTATAAAAGACAAAAACTGGAAACAACCAAAATGTCCCTCAAGAGGTTAAACAAACTGAGCTATAGCCACACCATGGAATGCAATCCTGCAATAAAAAGGAATGAACTGTTGCAACAGGAGACAGCCTGG
Organism: Neotragus moschatus; assembly: GCA_006410615.1. Classification (NCBI taxonomy): domain Eukaryota; kingdom Metazoa; phylum Chordata; class Mammalia; order Artiodactyla; family Bovidae; genus Neotragus; species Neotragus moschatus. Next base: position 1,606,121 of record SJYA01001955.1, on the reverse strand, counting down.
AAGGATCTCCAGGGCACAATGCTGAGTGGAAAGAGCCCATCTGAAAAGGTCACACATCATGTGATTTCACTTACATAACCTTCTGAAATGATAAAATTATAGGGACAAAAACATGCTAGTGACTGCCCAGGGGCTGAGGATGCTAAAGGGGAGGCTGGGCATGATCGCAAAGGGGCGGCACGAGGGAGACTTTTGCGGTGATGTATTTCTGTAGCTCGCTTGTGCTGGCGGCTGCAGGTGACAAAAAGACACAGAACCTTAGACACACTGCACCGGTGGAAAATCCCTGGCTTTGACATTACAGTACAGTTACATAAAATGGAATCATTGAGAAAACTGGCTGAAGAGTACAGAGGACTCCTCTGTCTTGGCAACTTCCTGACTGAATCTCCGATTATTTAAAAAGAAACACTTAAACTAAAAATAATTTAAAAATTTAATTATGAAAGTGCATTATCTGTCGGGTTTTTTTTTTCATCAAATTTAGGTTGTCTGGGGTATTGACCAAAGAGAGATCAATCAATGGATTAATTGGACAATGTGACCTACTTTGCTTCCAGTGTGTGCTTGCCTACATGACTGTCAAGGGGGTCATTTTGGGAAACCACTCCAGGGTGTCCCCAGCTTTGCTCAGGATCCTACATGTCCTCACCCTTGCTGATGTCTCCTGTGAAACCCTCATTTGTCAGTGTGGCAGCTCTCATCGTCACTTCTATCAGCTTCATGAAACCCCACAGCCTTACCAAGATTTGTATTTGCACTTTGCAATCGATTTGCACTGGACCAGCACAGTGGACCAACCAGGAATGCTGAAGCTGATGGGGAGACAGTTTCGGGACTGATTCTATAAGTGAATACATTTTCAGGAGTGAATATTTCTATGTTATGATTTTTGCTCCCTGAAGTTATAGAGAACAAGAGTTAATAAAATAAAATAAGAAATTTAAAAAAAGAGTTAAGCATTATTATTTCATTTGCGGACTGAGGGCTGACAAGCTCTTCCTCACAGGCTCTGCCTAACCATACAGCTGCTCCCAAGTCACAGGCAGCCCCTCATTAGAAGCACCCAGGCTCAGGCCAGGTTTGACATCCTCCCTTCTCATCCAGCAAGCTCAGGCCAGCAGGTCAGAGGTCAAAGGGCAGGCAGTGGCCCTCTAGCCGCCGAGGCCTGCAGGAAACCAGGAAACCTCACGGCACTTCTCCTGAAGGTTCAAAACAACATGTCATCAAGAAACAGAGCCTCAGGGATGCTAAAGAGAGAGGAGATTCAAATCTGTTTAAATGCAAGACCAAGGAAGGAGGGCCCCCATCAGGCAAGAGACAAATACCTACACTGGCACCTTCTGGAGTCTGAGGCAGGCTCTGCTGGACTTCTTGGCTGGAGAGGGAAAGACCCATATAGTTTTCCAATTCTGCCAGGTTAGGGTACAAAACTGATGGGAAGGGGAGGGGGAGAAAAGAAAGATGTTATTCTGGCCGTGAGCTTGGCCACACCTGCCCGGCTCCCAAGTGGTCACTCATCTTTGTTAAGAAATGAAAGGGCCCGTGATACTGTTTACTCCCAAGAATGCAGTATATTCTTGAGATGGCTCTGCAGCCCTGGGAACACTCGATGGCAATGCGGGTCCTCCCCTCAGGTGGCCTGCTTTCCCCAGGAGTAGCCTGGGCCACAGAGCCCCTCACGGATCACTTTGGTGTTCAGCTCAGTTACCTTTATTTGGCACCAGCTGACCCAAAGGCAGCTCTGGGAAACTGCACGGTGAGGAGAGGAGCTGGGCCTGAGCTCAGGTTTGCTACCGCAGGACCAGAGTCAAGATAGCCAGAGCAGCTCCAGGGCCACCGCATACATCCTGGTCTCCTCGCGCAGCCTTCCTTGGTGGCCCTAAGTCAGGGCTGTCGGGGCCCTCACAAGGTCACGGCTTTTCAGTGTCCCCCTCAAAGTAGAGTGCCCGTGGCTCGGTGGCAGGCAAGAGGCAGGCTCTCAGAAATGGCCAGGAGAAGTCACTCTCGGCCGGAAGCACCTCATCCCCATCACTCACCTGGAGGCTGGGAGTCCCCTTTTCCCCATACTGGCAGGGCAGGCATCCTGGGTGTGGCTCTGGCCTGGGCCTGGGGATGGAAGGGGAGTGCCGCTCAGCTGTGGTCAGAACCCCAGAGCACTTGGAGCTTGGGGCTCCCTGAGGCTGGGGGTCAGGGCAATAGGTATGCTCGTGGCCTGAGTGGGTATCCAACCCTTCAATAAATGTGGCTTCGCACACCTCCATGCCTCAGGAGGGAGGTTCTCCCAAGGACCTGCAACCCACTGAATGTCACAACTCATTTACTACCTGCAGTTGCCAAGGTAATTGTCAGTCAGAAAGCCCCCAGTTCTCAAAACCCACTAAGACCTCATGTAGGATGGAAGGAGCAAAGGGCTTCTGGGGGCTGAGGAGGCCAAACACCACGGCCACAGGGTTTACCCTGGAAGCTTGCCCTAGAGCATGGGGTCTGCCCAAACCCCAATGGAAGAAGCACTGGGACTGAGCAGGTACCAGACATAGGCCTGTCTGCAGCTACTCATCTTCTCCACCTGCTGTGATCCCACTGCCTTGGCCTCTGAACACCTGCTCTGCCCAGCAGCCCCTGAACTGGGGACCCACATGCCTTGGGCCAATAAGGAACTCCCAGGGGCCTCCAAACTTGACCCAAGGCAAGCCTCCCTTAGCTCCCCCGGGGTAATCCCGAAGCCCCATCAGGGCACCCAGGCTAACAGCCTGGTAGGTTACCTGCATGGCCTGGTCCACCTTCAGGTCCTCCAGAGAGGGGTACAGGGTGGCCATGGCTGCTCCTTGGGACCCCCTGCAGGGCACAGAGCGGGGTGCTGAGGGGCGAGAGGAGGCACAGACATGTGCCACCCAGCACTCTCAGGGTGAGAAAGACGTCAGGAAGGGTAGTGTTATTATCACTCTACTGTTACATGATTATATATATGCTAGTATTATATATTTATATATTATGTGATAATATATAACACATATTATACCAGTTATACAATAGGTATTATTATCCCCATTTTAGAAATGGAGGAGCTGGGATTGAGCCAGAGTCTGTTTGGTTCCCAAGCCCATGTTCTCCACTCCTGCAAAATCGAACCCCACCATGTTCAGCTGACTCTGGGCTTTAGAACCTGGACCCAGGGGTCACCCAGGACATGCTAACCAGGTAAAGCAGGACTGGGGAGCCATGTCCTTCCCTGCCATGTTTCAAAGGTCAGACAGCCTTACAAGATCTTATTGCTCAAGACCTAAACCCGGTCCAGTTGGTGTACATTGAGCACCTACTGTATACCTGGCCAGCATTAGGGGTTTGTGCAGCATCCTCCCACAACTACTTGGGGCTCAGTCCAGTGTCAAGTGGTTGGGGACTTCACATTACAACAGAAAGGCAGCAGGCACTTTAGAATTCCTCCCCTGCCCCCGCCCACCCCTCTCCCTCTCTGGGCATTTGAGCCCCTACTGCCATTTTTGGCTTCACTGGTGACTCTTGATCTTGATCATGATGAAGGCCAAAGGAAACTCTTAAAAACATGCACACAAACTGTAACAGAGTTTATATGCTCAGCAGAGTATTGTTCAGAGGGATAAAGAAATGATGGGGACCATCAACATTTATTGAAAACCTTCCTACCTGTTAGGGGAGAGCCAACAGGACCTCGGAGCAAGGTAAATTCAAAAAGATTACCTGCAGAAAAGCTTTATTTCCTCCATAGATGAAATGTGAGCAAGAAGCAGTTTGTCTTTCTGGATTCTTCTCCATTACCCACTAACATACTGGTTCCATCACATCTACTGGCCTTTGCTGGGCCAGTCCTCACCAGCTGGAAGCCCTACCCCACTCTCCTGCCCTGGCTCTTCAGACAGTGAGGACACCACTGCTCCCACTCAGGGCCCTGCTCTCAGCAGAGACTTCAGACCAGCCTCCGGTCCTGGGCTCTTCAGTTGTCCTCAGTGTGTCTTCCCACCTGAACTTCAGTTCCTGGAGATCCAGGGGGTCCTATTCACTGCCCTGGGCCCACATTCCTGGACCAGGTCCAGAATCTCTGGGCATCTCCCCAGAGTGATCCCCAGGGGTCAAGGTCATCTTCCGCCATCACTCTTCCTTGTCCTTCCTCTGCACCTGCTGCCTTAACACGTATCAGCTTTAAGCCTCCCCAGTGACCCCGTACACATACCGTCCCTTCTAGTCTGCCATCACACCCTATCACCCCCACATCCCATCACTAATCCCCACACTGTCCTCCTCCATCTCCTCACTCTTCTGCAGGAACCACAACATCTCCGATGAGTCAACTTGACTGCTGTTCTCCAGCCAACAGGTCCTTTCTGTGTGAGCCTGGAACACCCTGGTCCTGCTTAAAGCCCGCCCCCTGCCCAGTGGCTCCCCCACTTTCAGAATCCAGTCCACATGCCCTTTACGATTCCTCCAGAGATTGGAACCAGTGGCTTACAGGCCAGATGCTAAGAGATGTTGTTTAACCTTGCCAAGGACTTTATACATTCAAAATTAGCAGCCTAAATGTCTAGAACTCTAGACACTGCATTTAACAATCTAGCTTCACACTGCTCCTGAAAAATAGGACACTCTAGCAACCCTGGACCACCCCTGAGTGGCTACTGTTGGGACCTAACATACGCCATGACAGGCTTTAAGGCCTAAGTTTCATTTTATGAAGAAGCTGAGTAATTGCCCCAGAGGAACTGGGATCATCTTCCACAGGGGCCAGGACTTGACCAATCAGCATGGTCCCTGTAGCCTGGTCTGAGCCTATCAGAACTTAATGGACCTCCCCCAAGAAAAGCCCACGTGCGCGAAAATTTAGCCAATTAGAAGATGCAAGAAACTCTTGTAACCAATCCGCCCTTACCAACTCCTTGTCTTTGTTCCAAACCTATAAATACTACTGTAATTTCAGGGCTCGGGGCTCTTACCCGACTCCCACTGTGTTGGATGTGGTTTGGGCCCTATCTCGAGCTAGTAATAAACCCCTTTTTGCTTTTGCATTGCTGTGGACAACTTGTTCTTTCAGTTTTGGGAACTCGGACTCCGGGCACAACAGCTACATCTGAGTCGTAGCCAACTCCCAGGCACCCCAGACCCCCTAAGCCTCTGTTGTCTCTTACATCAAGACCAATGTATTCATTGGCCCTGAGTTCCAGTAGACATTTGCTTGCACCCCCTGCCTAATTATCCAGCTTTCTTTCTTTCCACACATCTTTCTCCCAACCACCACCCTCAGCTTCAGCCACAATGAGCTACTTTTAGATCCTTGAATTAACTGAACTTTCTTGTGTCTCCAGGCCTTTGCGTGTATTATTATGCCCTCTGTCTACTTCCTCTGCTCCCCGCCTAGCTAACTTCCAATTATTTTCAAGTTCCCTATCAGAGGGCTCTTCAGGACACTTGCCTTGATTTTTGCTCCCCCTGCCCACACACTCGCCTCCTCTCCCAGCTCAGTTCTTAGTCTGTTGATCATTCACTGCTCTGAAGTTGCCTCTTGATCTACCTATTGGGAGTTCCAAATGGGCAAAAACTGGACCTTCTAATTTACTGTGGAGCCCCTAGCCCCTAGCGTGAACATCAACTCAATATTTTCAGAAGCAATGCATTCTGCCTGGGCTTCCACATTTCTCCTTGTAAAGTAAAGGGCTAATGTCCTATGAAGGTGCACCTTCCTAGGATGGAAACCAGGATGTGAGGTCCCAAACAAGTTTTGTTTGCCTTTCACTGGCTTGTTTTGTCTGTTTTCATTTGAATTAGTGTCAACACTTTAAAATCTGGAAATATAAAATTCTCCATCTTGTATAGGAAAAAAAAAACACACACACACAAAATGCTTGGCAATGCAAGAGCAGGAGTCATACACATCAACACTCGCCAGGCCAGAGTCACAGCCTGCCCTTAGATGAGGTTGCACACACCTCGTTTCCCAGAGTACCCATCCAGCTGGCTCACACTGCCCGCTTGGGCTCCTGGGGGCAGGCAGTTCCAGATCTTTGCCCTCACCTGGTCTTTGGGGCAGAAATGACCACCTTAAGGAGACCGGGATGGTCTAATGGGGAGAAGGAGACAGGCTGTGACCTGCTTTAAACCAGCTGAGAGGCCCCTTTGCCTGTGGTCTTCCCTTCTGTGTACACACTCCGGGAGACTTGGATCTTGGGACAGTCCTCAGAAGGTACCACCCATCAAAGGTACCGCCCTGGATCACACATGAGCTACAGATGTGAAAATAAGAGGCATCCCTGCCCTGCTTTTTCAAACACTGAAGTAGCAGAGCTCTTATATCTGTAGCAGCTGCCATCTGGGCGAGCGGAATCTGAGATCCACTTCCTGGAGATCCCTTCCAGGCTGCGATCACACAACCCGTCCTCCAGGTTTGGGACACTTTCACCACTGCCACCTTCTCTGGGTCTCAACCAAGGTTAGGGATCTGGGTGGAATCAAGAGGCAGGTGTTTCCCTGCCTTTTAGCAATCCACAGTATAGTGGGGAATGGCTCCTGCCAGGAAATATGCATATCTCATTCAATTATCCATCTACTCATTCACACTATTTGAGTGTCCATTGTGTGCCAGTGACCTTGGACCTGTCTGTTATGCAGATTCCTCTGCTTGGCATACCACTCTTCTCTGCATAGCCTTTCAAGCCTTTCAAGACTCAGCTCAAATGCAAGTTCTCTGTTTGGCTTTTTCAAGCCATGGGACCCTTGGCTAGTTGGCTAGGTCTTCTTGTGTTCCCAAACCAACTGGTACTGCACCTACTGTCAAGTTATTTATCATATTATACGATTACTATCTGGGTATCCTCTCATTCTGAACTCCAGCTCAGAACGCCAGGGACTGTGTCCTGTTCACCACCCTACGCCGCCCCCACTGAAACAGCACCCAGCACACAGATGCCGACAAAAATTGCTATTTGACTGAACAGATAAGTGGTTTTCCAAGAAACAGACTGGAAATTTGTGTAGGCGTTCTTGGATGTCACAAGACTGAGGGGACACTAGCGTTTAGGGAGTAGTGACCAGGACCTTTTGTGATGCACAGAACAGCTCATCACAACAAACTGTCCCGCACAAGTTTCCAGTATCCCATCAAACCTTCATGGAAGCAACAACAAAAAAAACCCTGTGTATAACATTTTATATACAAATACAATGAAACTTTCCCCGGTTTTAATATATAATATATCACCCAGAAATGTATACACCAGCTTATCTGAGGAAGTTATTCTTGGTTTTGTTCACCATTTTGGAAAATCACTGTCAGTTCTCCACAACATGGGGAGGTCACCAGAACACACGAGTGTGTGTCTGCACTTGCCACTGTCACAGTCACTCCACGCCTGTACACAAATACATTTAACCTTTGCCTCAAGATGCCACATATAAACTTTGGCAAAATTCAGCTGAATACTATTAAATCCAAGGTGGCCCTACTGGCAAAGAATCTGCCTGCCAATGCAGGAGACTGCCTACAAGCGAACGATCCTGGTTGGATCCCTGGGTTGGGAAGATCTCCTGGAGGAGGAAATGTCAACCCGCTCCAGTATTCTTGCTGGGGGAAACCCATAGACAGAGAAGCCTGGCGGGCTACAGTCCATGGAATCCCAGAGAGTAGGACATGACTGAGCATCTGAGCACATAAATCCAAACTTCCTCAATTTAAGTTAGGTACAAGTGTGATCCGGTGTAACCCAGTCTGAGCTTTTACATAGTGAAGCGCATATTCTTTTATTATAAACTACTACCATTGCCCTCATTTCTCCTTTACAGTGCAGACAGGGCAACATGCTGTTTTGGGTTTTTTTTTTCAACTTTCATGCTGTTCAGTCGCTCAGTCACGTCCGACTCTTTGCAACTCCACAGACTGTAGCCTAGGACTTCCCAGGTGGCGCTAGTGGTAAAGAACCTGCTTGCCAATGCAGGAGGCGTGTGAGACACGGGTTCAGTCCTCGGGTCAGGAAGATCCACTGAAGAAGGAAATGGCAACCCACTCCAGTATTCTTGCCTGGGAAATCCCATGAACACAGAAGCCTGGCAGAATACAGTCCATAGGGTCACAAAGAGTTGGCCACGATCGAAGTGACTTATCACAGACTGCAGTATTCCAGGCTTCCCTGTCCTTCACTATCTCCCAGAGTTTGCTCAAAGGCATGTCCATTCAGTCGATGATGCCATTCAACCATCTCATCCTCTGTCGGCCCCGTCTCCTCTTGCCCTCAGTCTTTCCCAGCATCAGGGTCTTTTCGAGTGAGTAGCTCTTCACATCAGGTGGCCAAAGTAGTCAGCTTCAGCATCAGTCCTTCCAATGAATATTCAGGGTTGATTTCCTTTAGGATTGACAGGTTTGATCACTGCTATCCAAGGGACTCTCAAGAGTCTTCTTTAGCACCACAGTTCAAAAGCGTCAATTCTTCAGTGCTCAGACTTCTTTACGGTCCAAATCTCACATCTGTACATGACTACTGGAAAAACCATAGCTTTGACTAGACGGACCTTTGTCAGCAAAGTGATGTCCCTGCTTTTTAATTCCTCTGCCTTTTCTTAATCCAGCTTGTACATCTGGAAATTCTCAGTTCACGTACTGTTGAAGGATTTTGAGCTTANTCTGAGATCCACTTCCTGGAGATCCCTTCCAGGCTGCGATCACACAACCCGTCCTCCAGGTTTGGGACACTTTCACCACTGCCACCTTCTCTGGGTCTCAACCAAGGTTAGGGATCTGGGTGGAATCAAGAGGCAGGTGTTTCCCTGCCTTTTAGCAATCCACAGTATAGTGGGGAATGGCTCCTGCCAGGAAATATGCATATCTCATTCAATTATCCATCTACTCATTCACACTATTTGAGTGTCCATTGTGTGCCAGTGACCTTGGACCTGTCTGTTATGCAGATTCCTCTGCTTGGCATACCACTCTTCTCTGCATAGCCTTTCAAGCCTTTCAAGACTCAGCTCAAATGCAAGTTCTCTGTTTGGCTTTTTCAAGCCATGGGACCCTTGGCTAGTTGGCTAGGTCTTCTTGTGTTCCCAAACCAACTGGTACTGCACCTACTGTCAAGTTATTTATCATATTATACGATTACTATCTGGGTATCCTCTCATTCTGAACTCCAGCTCAGAACGCCAGGGACTGTGTCCTGTTCACCACCCTACGCCGCCCCCACTGAAACAGCACCCAGCACACAGATGCCGACAAAAATTGCTATTTGACTGAACAGATAAGTGGTTTTCCAAGAAACAGACTGGAAATTTGTGTAGGCGTTCTTGGATGTCACAAGACTGAGGGGACACTAGCGTTTAGGGAGTAGTGACCAGGACCTTTTGTGATGCACAGAACAGCTCATCACAACAAACTGTCCCGCACAAGTTTCCAGTATCCCATCAAACCTTCATGGAAGCAACAACAAAAAAAACCCTGTGTATAACATTTTATATACAAATACAATGAAACTTTCCCCGGTTTTAATATATAATATATCACCCAGAAATGTATACACCAGCTTATCTGAGGAAGTTATTCTTGGTTTTGTTCACCATTTTGGAAAATCACTGTCAGTTCTCCACAACATGGGGAGGTCACCAGAACACACGAGTGTGTGTCTGCACTTGCCACTGTCACAGTCACTCCACGCCTGTACACAAATACATTTAACCTTTGCCTCAAGATGCCACATATAAACTTTGGCAAAATTCAGCTGAATACTATTAAATCCAAGGTGGCCCTACTGGCAAAGAATCTGCCTGCCAATGCAGGAGACTGCCTACAAGCGAACGATCCTGGTTGGATCCCTGGGTTGGGAAGATCTCCTGGAGGAGGAAATGTCAACCCGCTCCAGTATTCTTGCTGGGGGAAACCCATAGACAGAGAAGCCTGGCGGGCTACAGTCCATGGAATCCCAGAGAGTAGGACATGACTGAGCATCTGAGCACATAAATCCAAACTTCCTCAATTTAAGTTAGGTACAAGTGTGATCCGGTGTAACCCAGTCTGAGCTTTTACATAGTGAAGCGCATATTCTTTTATTATAAACTACTACCATTGCCCTCATTTCTCCTTTACAGTGCAGACAGGGCAACATGCTGTTTTGGGTTTTTTTTTTCAACTTTCATGCTGTTCAGTCGCTCAGTCACGTCCGACTCTTTGCAACTCCACAGACTGTAGCCTAGGACTTCCCAGGTGGCGCTAGTGGTAAAGAACCTGCTTGCCAATGCAGGAGGCGTGTGAGACACGGGTTCAGTCCTCGGGTCAGGAAGATCCACTGAAGAAGGAAATGGCAACCCACTCCAGTATTCTTGCCTGGGAAATCCCATGAACACAGAAGCCTGGCAGAATACAGTCCATAGGGTCACAAAGAGTTGGCCACGATCGAAGTGACTTATCACAGACTGCAGTATTCCAGGCTTCCCTGTCCTTCACTATCTCCCAGAGTTTGCTCAAAGGCATGTCCATTCAGTCGATGATGCCATTCAACCATCTCATCCTCTGTCGGCCCCGTCTCCTCTTGCCCTCAGTCTTTCCCAGCATCAGGGTCTTTTCGAGTGAGTAGCTCTTCACATCAGGTGGCCAAAGTAGTCAGCTTCAGCATCAGTCCTTCCAATGAATATTCAGGGTTGATTTCCTTTAGGATTGACAGGTTTGATCACTGCTATCCAAGGGACTCTCAAGAGTCTTCTTTAGCACCACAGTTCAAAAGCGTCAATTCTTCAGTGCTCAGACTTCTTTACGGTCCAAATCTCACATCTGTACATGACTACTGGAAAAACCATAGCTTTGACTAGACGGACCTTTGTCAGCAAAGTGATGTCCCTGCTTTTTAATTCCTCTGCCTTTTCTTAATCCAGCTTGTACATCTGGAAATTCTCAGTTCACGTACTGTTGAAGGATTTTGAGCTTACTGTGCTAGCATGTGAAATGAGTGCAACGTGCAGTGGTTTGAACATTCTTTTGTATTGCACTTCTTTGGGATTGCAATGAAAACTGAACTTTTCCAGTTCTGTGGCCATTGTTGAGTTTTTCCACATTTGCTGGCATATCAGTGCAGCACTTTAACAGCATCACCTTTTAGAATTTGAAATAGCTCAGCTGGAATTCCATCACCTACACTAGCTTTGTTCACAGCAGTGCCTCCTAAGGAGGTGGGGGTGAAAAACCGCTCTGGACAAACCTACCCCCTCCCTCAGCTTCAATTTCCTGCTTTTTGGAAGCAGCCAAGCACACAACTCCGTGAAAAGGGGGACCAGAGAAAGCACCACAGGTCCCTAAGGCCTGTTTCCTAATCTGTCCAACGATCGCTGATCAAAGATCTCCAAAAGACTCCCATCTGACCCTCCTGTACCCCCGAACACTGCTCGAAATAAAGAGTGGCGACCTCCCCTGGTTGCTATGGGTTACAGCAAAGACTCCGCCAGGCCGCTAGGGTGCGCTGCGGCGGCTAGAGCGCATGCGTCTCATCCATCTAGGGCTGCGCGTGGCTACACGCCGTTCCCAGGCTGCTCCGCAGTTGTGGGTGGAAAATGGCAGACTCCTCTGTCGGTTGTTGGTTGAGTGGGATCCTAGCGTCCCTCCGGTCTTTGCTTTTTCCAGGCGCTCATGGCTGCCACCCACATCCACACACACACACAGAATCAGGTAGAACAGCAGAATAAGGGATGGAAAGGCTCGATCGGGCTCCGCATCGCCTCTTACCGGCGTGGAAGCTACGCGGATCAAGTTGCGCTTTTAATTCTAATGCCTCCCTACACCTCCTCACACCCCTGCGCCTTAGTCCATTAACGGCTTCCCGAAGGAGAGCGGGTGCGGCTGAACCCTCCCCTGACTGATAGGATTCCGTTCTGAGGCAGCTGTGGGAGGGAGGAGGGCAAAGTTGACACTCCTGCGCTCCGGGCTGCCTGTTGCTCTTTAGGAAGGGGAAGCTCCAGCGCTCCCCTAGGTTTCGGAAGCACCTTGGATCCCCTAGTATTTCCCACCCATTGAGACGTCACTTCCCCAAGTTTCTTGTCCCGCCCTGACTTCCCGTTCTGGTGCTCCGCCCCAGGAAGATTCACCTTGGGATCCCACCCGAGAATGACTGAGGGCCTGCCGCTCGGGGTGAGGGTCTTGGGCCTTGCTTGGCAGATCACTTCCCACAGCAAAACGACACACTTGCTCGTTATTAGAGATTTGGGCAGTTGGGTCTGTGAGGTGCAGGATAAAAGCCTGGGGCAACGGGGAAGGCCTCCCGGAGGAAGCCAGGGAGCACAGACTGGACTGTGAAGAATGGAGGTTCCAGAGGAGGAGAGGGGAGTATGTTACTCCAGGGATGGGAGGCCCAGACCCGAGTCCAGCCGCCTTCCAGATCTTTACTACCTCCCGCTGGTTGAAACTCATTTTTCCCAGCTTTGCTTCCTCTCTACAGTGACCCCACCAAATGCACCCCATGGTCGGAGCCAGAAACCTGGGAGTTAGCCTTGGCTCCTGCCCTCAGAGTAAAATCTCCGACTTCAACTTGATATTCAAATCTCCCTGACCTGACTCCAGGTACCTTCTCCACTGACTCCTGATAACCTCACTCCCTGCACTTACCCTGCATTTCATTCATTCCAGACTCCTGTTGATCGTAACTCACCCTGCTAGTTCATGCCTGTGTGCTTTTTACAGGTGCTGTTCCCGGTGTCTTGAATGCCAGTCACATCTCCCCCGCCCCCACCACTTTGTTCATCTGGTGAGCTCATTTTACCCCCAAATTCCCCAAACTAAACACAAATAAGCAAGTCTCCCTTTTCTAAACCATAGAATCTCATACTCATTCCACTACTAATCTCATCATTCATTCCACTAGTGTTTTTTAAGCACCTGCTGTGAGCAAGGTCTGCATTTCCTGAGTTGGATTTCCACTGCTTTGTATTTGTTTGCCTGTCTCCCTCTCTGGTGAGGAATGTTGCTCATTTCTGAAGCCCTAGTGTTGTGCCCACACAGCAGGGGTCCAATTACTGTTTCTTGAAATGGAAAGCAGACCCAAGGGGAAGACAAAAAGTTCCAAAAAGACCTTTGAAGAAAAACCCTGGGCCTGGAAAGGGAGATAAAACGGTGCCCTGATGAGGTAGATGGAAAGGCTGGCTCCTGCAATGACAATGGAAGAGTTTGCTCAATATGATGCTGATGATTTCCTACAATTTCCTACAATTATTTGGCTCCTGTGAAAGGAAGGAACCCATCTAACCTAGCTCACCCAGAGAAATGTTCTCCCACTGCATTTTCCACGATTTCCATCCCTGAGCTTCTATACTTTGTGGTATTCTGAGTGGTAGCAACTCCCACAACTGAGCAGCAATCAGGTTCTCAGAGACCAGCAGGGCTGAAAAGGGGTCACCAGCCCCCATCTTTGAGCTTTGAAATGAGAACACTTTGTTCCAGAGAGCTGACACTACAGGACGCCCACTTATTCCTGTGGACAACTCATCCATCCTTTAGAAGACAGTGTGCAGGAGGGAAGCGTGGGTTAGAGTGTCAGAGGAATAGCTCCTGGAAGGCCAAATTAGCCCAGGGGTGGTGAGTTGCAAAAGAAGAGGCTGTTGCTAGGCCACCAGCTTATACCCCCCCTCCCTCTCTGAAGCTGTACCGCCTGCTGAAGAAAAACTGAACTTCTTTCAAGGAGTGCGGATGCTTCTGAACCCAGGCACAGGAGAGGCAGAACGAGAGCAAGGACCTCGGAGGCAGGCAGGAGGGGTTCAGACTGACGTGCTCTGGCTGGAGAGCAAGCACAGACGAGTCCCTCCTGCATGTCATTTCTTCCTTTGTAATATGAATAACAATACTTGCATCACAGAGCTGTTGTGGAAGTTAGATTCTTGAGATGTGTACAGAAAGTACTACCACAAAGGGCATGCAGTAATCCTTAGCTGTTGTTCATTCAGTACATTCACTTAGCACCTAAGTCCCAGTACTATTCTAAGTACCGGTAATAAGGCAGGGAACAAAAGAAAAACCCGCCTTTGAAAGTTAACTAGCTGGATAAATAAGTACATCTGCAGTGTTAGATAGTTAGGTGATTAGGGAAGTGATAGGGAGTGGAGGATAGAGCCTGGAAGTCCAGAAGAGCCTCACTGCTGAGGGTGGGGGCCGCAAGTGGCCTAAATGGGGAAGGAAAAGCAGGGAGCTTAGGGCACAGCCAGTGCAGTGGCCCTAAGGTGAGAGTGCCTGTTCTGTTTAGGCAATGTCTGACCAATGAAACTGAAGTCAGTTGTTCAGAGGGGAAGTAGTAGGACACAAGCTTGGAGAGGTGATGAGAGAGACTAGATCCTTTACAGCCTGAGCGTCATGCTGAGGGCTTGGCATAGACTCTTGTGAGAGGAGCCAGCCACTGGAGAATTTTGAGCAGCAGAATGACATGGTCAGACTTTCATCTGGAAGATAGAAGAGGGAGCGCGAGTGAACAGAGAGCCTGGGCTGGAGGCGATGGTGGTACAGTTGTTAGTAGTCTGGACTACCGTATGTACAACAGCCCGTGCGGTGCCTGCCCAGCACATAGCAGCCCCGTCTGAAGCCCCATTTTCTAAGTCTAGCTGTGTGAGGCCTGCTTCTTATATCCATGACCTCATTCAGTTTCCCCAACTGTGTGGGAGTCCCCACAGGAGGAAACCGGCTCTTGGGTCAGGCCACTGGCCCAGGCCCCCAGCAGGTTCTTCCTTGGTAGGGAGCTTGTTGATGGAAACAGCTTCAGGCAGAGAAGTGAGTAACAGAAACTGAAGCCTGCATTCAGTTCCTTGCAGAGACTGCTCTTTGGTTTTCCAGGGGCCCACTGCAAGGAACAAGGTATGGGTCCCATTCCTGTGATCACTGTCCCAGGCAGTCAGAAGGAGCCTGGATGGAGCCCTAGTGATGTCTGGATAAAGATCACCTACCCTTGAACCTGGCCCAGGGCTGGGCTCAGAAGAGAAAACCCCAGTTTACATTTCACTGCCAGAGAGAAGCACCTTGAGAGGAAAAGGCCTGGAAGTCCCAGAAGGGTCGAAACAGGGAAAGAAGACAGATGAAAGCAGGTGTCCTCTTTGCCCCCTCCAACCCCCTGCCAAAGGGCCCTGCGCCCGGCTCTTACCTGTAGTCAGGTGCTGCTGCTCGTCCTTCTCCAGCCACTGCTGACGGACTCTAGTCCCTCCCTGGAAGGTGGTGGCCCTTGTCCCAGCTGGGTTCCTGCTCCCTGGTCAGCTGACTCACCTGGGCCTGGGATGGGCCCAAGTACATCACTGCAGCTGGAGTCAACCTGCCTGAGGTCACCAGGTTCCGAGGAGGGCTTTGGCCTTAGTCTGGATGTAGAAATGGGGCTAGGGTCTCACAGCTCTCGTGGGGAGGGGTATGAACCAGACTTCTTGGCCTTGAGGAAATCAGACTTGGATAGGACACCTGTTCCTCTAAACATGAAGTCAGTTTGATGGGTCTTTAAAAATGATCATACCTCGTAACCTAGCAATTCCTCTTCTAGGGATTTGTCATAAGAAAATAAGTAGGGTGGGGTCTCAGGGCCCATCACTGTGTTTCTTATAATAGGGAAATCTGGAAATCTCCAAATGCCCATCACAGGGTCACTTAAATAAGGCGTCTTTGGAAGATCAGAAAGCCATCGACATCACTTAAAGAAGCAATGAGGCTTCCTGTGTTACATCCTGTAATACAGAGTCTGTATTCTTGGCTGCTGTACCACATCAGTACACAAAGTTAAACACAAAGTTCTAAAAAGATGGTGATTAAGAAAAAACACAAGGATTAAGTGTGTTTTTCTTATCAGTATTGTTTTAGTTAGAGGAGTTTGAAATATGTTTTATAACTCTTTTTCTCATCAAAATTACTGCTTCCATTTTTCATTGCCTATTTTAGTCAATGCGATCAGTAGTCAGATAGTAACACAAATGAGAAAACTTAGACACGTCTAAGGTCTCTACTTCTTTTATACTTCCTACATCTAAATCAGTGGCCAAATCTTATGGTGCATGTATATGAGTGATGAAAAGAGCTTTCTTTTTTCTTTTTTTTGGCTTATTTTGTAATGTTTTTATTTTTTACCTTTTTATTTTGTATTGGACTGTAGCTGACTGACAGTATTGTGATGGCTTTGGGTTCACAGTGGAGTGACAGCTGTACATACACATGGGTCTCTCCTCCTCCCAGCTCCTCTCCTACCCAGGCCATGTGGCAGTGAGCAGAGTCCCCTGCGCTGTGCACTGGGTACTTGTCGGTTACCCATTTTAAATGTAGCAGTGTGTGCATGTCAATCCTGGGGCTCCCTGGCTGTCTGCTCCCTGGATTCTTCTCTTCTGGTAACCTTGGGTTTGTTCTCTTATGAGTCAAAACAGCTTTAATTTACTATGGACTTACAACCACAAACTGTGCAAGCTCAGAAAAGGCCAAATGATTAAAGAACCAAAAACAAACCCAAAAAATTTGGTAATCCTCTCAACAATATCCCAGATTTTAACATAATAAGTAGTATATACTTATATAATTTAATTATATAAATATATCACATTTATAATTTTAATATATATTTATAAATAAAATACAAAATATGGTCTAATTTATTAAGCCATGAGGAAATGTTCTGGCAATATATTGAGAAAAAATCAATATTATGACATCCATCTTGTGTTTGGTTTTCGTTTTTTAAAAAGTAAAAATGCACGGAAAACTGTCTGGGTAGTCATACTCTAAAACCCTGGGAATCGGATCGTAGGGCTGTGGGGATAGGCTTTCATTTGTATTTTTGTGTCTGTTTCAAGGTGATGGGGTTTTCTTTTGAAGTTATTTTTTGCTTTGCATGTTTATGATCTTTGTAAGGGGGGATCAAATTAAGGTTAATTGTTTTAAAAAGGAATTTAGATGAGTTATCTCCAGGAAGGAGAACTAAGGGGCTCAATGCTTAGGTGGGAGGGGATTTTGTTTTTGTAATAGCACACTTTTTGTGCCTTTTAAATTTTGAAAAAATTTAATGTATTTGACCATCCCCCCAAAAATCATGTAAAATAAACAGAAAGCAGGGAAGAATTTAGCTGAGGTCCTGGTGGGTTGGGTGGAACAGCGGTGACCGTCACACCTGGTGCCTGGCGACGGCCGGCCCCCCGCGTGCTGGGCAGTCCTGGGAGGAATGACGCAGGGCAGCCGCCCAGGGCGGGGTGACCGTCAGGGTGGCCCAGCAGGCTGGGCAGGCCCACGTCACAGTCCCTGTGAGGAGCCTGGACAGAAGGGCACTGGGGCCTAGATCCTGGCTGGGGCCCAGAGAGTGTTCAGCCCATGGAGGAGACACTGCCAGCCTCAGGGGCTTAGAACCAAGAGCACCACACTGAAGACCAGAGCAGGAACAGGAACAGCAGCAAGGACGCAGGGCATGAGACCCCACCATGGGCACTGCACAGCCATTACTGGGGCTGTGGCTCCTGCCATCCTGCGGAGCAGGGTGAGAGGCAAAGTCCCTCTCTTGAGTGACGCAGCTGCACAGTGGCTCCAAGGCCCTTTTTTCCTTCTATGAGACAAATGCCCTTGAAGCTGAGGTGTGGACACACCCAAGGGCTGAGCCATACAGGCCTGAAGTGTGTGTGGAGGACCGTGGGTGACAGACCCACCTGAGGTCAGGTCTTCAAGTCCGAAGGAAAGTAGCAAATAGAGACCCTAACTGAACCACGTGACACCCCCTGCCCGCCCCCCTCCCGCATATATCTCAGTTCCCTCAGTCAGGATCCAAAAGGGGCTTTCTCACGACTTCCCTGGCGGTCCAGTGGTTAAGGCTCCATGCAGCAGGCAGGGATTCGACGCTTAGTGCAAGACTAAGAACCCACAGCACCCCAAAAAAAAAAAAAAAAAAAGAGGTGGGGGAGGGCCAGGCTTTTCGAGAAGATAGAGGAAGAAACCAGCCCAGAAGGGTGAGGAACTTGCCTGTGGCCACACAGCATGTCTGTCCACACAGATCTGGGACAAGGTCTATGTCCCCTCGCGCCTACCTACATGCAGGGAGCTCCCTCCGTGCCCTGCTGTTCTAGCCACCTCCAGCTCTGACTTCTCCCCTATTGCAGTCACGAAGAAGAACGGATACTTCTCTCTAGCATGAAAGTGAAATCACTCAGTGGTGTCTGACTCTGTGTGACCCCCTAAACAGCAGCCCACCAGACTCCCCTGTCCCTGGGGTTCTCCAGGCAAGAACACTGGAGTGGATTGCCATTTCCTTCTCCAATGCATGAAAGTGAAAAGTGAAAGTGAAGTCGCTCAGTTGTGTCCGACTGCTAGCAACCCCATGGACTGCAGCCTACGAGGGTCCTTCATCCATGGGATTTTCCAGGCAAGAGTACTGGAGCGGGTTGCCATTGCCTTGCTCATAGTTTTCAGTGGTTCCCTATTGAATTTAGTCTCTCCTATATTCATTGGAGGGACTGATGCTGAAACTGAAGCTCCAATACTTTAGACACTTGATTCGAAGAGGCAGCTCATTGAAAAAGACCCTGATGCTGGGAAAGATTGAAGGCAGGAGGAGAAGGAGACGTCAGAGGATGAAATTGTTGGATGGCATTATCAACTCAATGGACATGAGTTTGAGCAAACTCCGAGAGATGGTGAAGGACAGGCAAGCCTGGCGTGCTGCAGTCCATGGGGTTGCAGAGTCGGACATGACTGAGTGACTGAACAACAACTGAAGGGAGAGAGGGAGGGTCAGGATCAGGACTAAATTGCCAGGCCTGACATTGAGACTCCATGGCCCATCTCATCATCATTACCATTTCAACCTTGTTGCCCCAGCACTCCTGCCTCAGCCAGGCTGCAAGCCTCTCCACTCTCGCCTCAAGCTTCCCTCCCTCTGCCTTTGCTGCTGTTTCTCCTGGAATGCCTTCCCCCTGCCCCCACTCCAAGCTCCTCTTCCAGGAAGCCTCCATGATCACTTCCATCCATGTGGCTTACTTCTGAGCTCTGGATCAGACTCTGCTGTTCCGTTCTGTTCTTTGATAGTAATCATCTGGTATTGTTCATGTGTCCTTTTAAAATTTTTTTATATTTTAAGCATGAGCATGCTTGGTCGCTCAGTCATGTCTGACTCTTTGTGACCCCATGGACTATAGCCCACCAGGCTCCTCTGTCCATGGCAATTCTCCAGGCAAGAANTGTTCATGTGTCCTTTTAAAATTTTTTTATATTTTAAGCATGAGCATGCTTGGTCGCTCAGTCATGTCTGACTCTTTGTGACCCCATGGACTATAGCCCACCAGGCTCCTCTGTCCATGGCAATTCTCCAGGCAAGAATACTGGAGTGGGTTGCCATGCCCTCCTCCGGGGGATCTTCCCAACCTAGGGATTGAACCCAGGTATCTCTCATTGCAGGTGGACTCTTTACTATCTGAGCCACCAGGGTGGCTAGCCACCAATTAGAGCCTAAGTTCCTTGAGGGTAGGGCCTAGTTATTAGATCTACAGTGGCTATTTTCAAAATGAAAACTAGAAGCTGTGCTCTGACCAGGATATGTTTCTGCTTTGTTATATACTTGCATAACCATCTTCAAAAATCTAAACCATTGGTATCCAATATACACCATACACTCAGAAACTCTGTAACAGCACCCTTCACAGACCTGAGTAACCAGCCAGTAACACCCCTTGCTGCTAAGCCCAGAGGCAGCTCAGAATTCTCAGAATAATGTGGCAGGTGGCTAATACCACCTGGATTTGGCCTGTGAGATGGAACCTCTGCGCCATCTGGAATAGGCACTCCTTCAGAGTAGGGACTTGTCTATGGGATTCTCATCCACAGGGCCAGCACCCTGCCTGGCATGTAACAGGCTCTCAGTAAGTATCTACTGACTGAATGCATGCCCTCCTAGGAAAGTCAATCACAGATATAAATGTAGTGACTAACTCATTAAAAGACGGGCTGGGCTGGGGCACCAGATCTCTGTCTCAGATCTATGACGTTGCACAAGTTACTAAACCTCTCTGAGCTTCAGTGGTACCTGTTTTACCAGCTTGTCATGGGAATTAAATGAATCATATGCAGTGCTTAGGACATAGGTGACACTCCATAAACATGTTTCCAACTTCCTCTTGGAAGGAGTCCAGCTACAAGTTACTGAAACAAAAGTCAACTGGTTCAAGTCAAAACAGGGTTTTGTTTTTTTTTTTTTTCATGGAAGAAGGGGGAATGGCTGCTGGGCAGAGAGAAGTGCCAACTGCACACTTCTCCCCTCTGCCTAGAACTGGGATGGTGTCGAAACCCTGTTTACGTCACCCCAGCTGCATCAGCACAGCTAAATGATAAGAAGTGCTCCATCTGCAGGTGGGGCGCTCTGCTGAGCACGGGGTAGAGCCCAGTTTCAGGCTGTTCCCAGCAGCCCCCAGATGCGGAGGGTGGAGCGTCTTGCCTAAGGCCACACAGCCCGAGGGTGTGAACAGGCAGAGGCTGTGAACTGAATAGAGCCGTCAGGGCTGCGGAAGTCTTCCCCATCCCCACAGAGCTGAGTCATGGATTTCTCAGGTGGGAGCTGAGAGCCAGAGGGCTGACTCCCTCACGCTTCAGCCCATTTAGTTCTACTTAGCCCCTTGCTTGGAAGCATAGGCTCCTGCCAGAGACCCGAACATGGGCACAGGCACCTGCCAGAGACCCCTTACAATACCACCTGCTCAAAAAATACCCGAAAGTGATATTCTAAAGGGGGCACAGCATATTGTATGGCTGTGGAATCCCAGCCTGCCTGGGCTAAAATCCCTATGCTTAGGCCACATGAGCTTGGGCAGGCACTCCACCTCTCTGGGCCTTGGTCTCCTCACCTGTGAGAATGGTTTCACTTCGTATTTATTAGCACAAAGTATGCAATGACACGGGGCCCATGGGAAGTGCCAGCTAAATTTGAATTATTATAATATCCACATTATTGAATTTTTGTTTTATCCAGGTGAGAAAAAGTGTATCCATTACTGCTTTAAATGTAATCAGAGATCAAATAAACAAATCACTTGCATCCTTTCTGGACCATCCATCCAGGCTGGAGCTTCTTCCAGGATAAGCTTCCAGCAAGTGGGAAGCTGAGGTCCCCAGATGGCCCACTACTGTGGCAGCCCCACCATCTGGGCCCTTGCTTCCTCTAATCTTCCCCTTGAATCCTGTATTTCTCCAAGGGCATTGACCCCAGCCACCTGCAACAGAGACCTCTGGGTAGAGAAAACCTGTTAAAAAGACAGATTCCAGGGAACAACCAGGCTCGCTGCACCCTACTCTGCCTTTGACTCACCTCTCTAGGTGACCGGGACACAACCTATAATGTGAGAGCTAATGTCTTACTCCTTCCCGACCCAGTTTCTTCTCAGATCCAGTGCCTACAGTATGCTAAGCATGGGGCTAGGGGCTTTCCACACCTTACCTCCTTGAAACTCCTAAAGCATGACCACTGGGGTGTTGTGACAAGTAAACTGAGGCCTTGATAGGTATGGTGAGGGCCAATGATCACACACGGTAAGCTATGGAACTGGGATTTGAACCTAGAACCTGTCTGCTTTCCCTTTGCAGGTTGTGGTGGCTGTGCCAGCCTCATTAGCCTGGCCCTGGGTCTAACTTGGTACTTTGCTGGTGAAAGTTGGTCGCAGCAGCCAAGCTGCTTGACCAGAGGCACAGAAGGAGCTTCTAAACACACACAGGCAACTTGCGGGGGTAGGGGAAGTGTCGGCATTTGGGCTTGAGGAGGGGAGTCAGCAGGGTTTGTGATCGCCCATCAACAGAAACTGACTGTGGGTTACTTAAGTAAGAAAGGACCTTATTAAAGGTTACCGGGGAGCCCACCACCTCTAAGTCAGTCAGAGAGTCCAGCATGGAAGTATTATGGCCCAGATCACCTCTCAGCCCCTAATTACAGGACTCTGACATGGCAACCCATCTCACTGACTCCCAGACCTGGCCAGTCCCTGCAGAACCTTTGTCCCTGGTGACTCCTGACACTGGATGTAGGCATGCCAACGTGGGTCTGTGTGCCCCTGTCTCCTTGGATCATGGATCCCCCAAAGTTTTGCACTGAGGGCACGTGACAGGGGAGTCTTCGTCGTGTGCCCAGCCCTCACTGCAAAGCATCTGGTAAATTAAGGGTGCTGTGTTGGAAGTATCATTGTTGTCGTTCAGTTGCTCAGTCACGTCCGACTCTTTGCAACCCCGTGGACCGCATGCAGCGTGCCAGGCTTCCCTGTCCTTCACCTTCATTAGTGCCATTAGGTGGGGCATTCACCAGACACAAAGGCGGCTTGAAAACAGGGCATCCGGTAAGAATGAACATGTCCGCTAAGACCAGGGGTGGGTGGTTGAAGACCCAACCAGTTCTGAGGGCTGCCGTGGACCAGGTGCTGCGCCTGGTGGTTCACATCTAAGGCTTCCATCCTTGTCTACAGAAATAATGCCAGTTTACTGATGAGAAAGCTCAGGTCCAGGATCACAGGAGGCATGAGCGCTGTTGATCTGGGTCCATCAGACCTGAGCCAGGGCTGGTGACCACCACCAGGATGTAGGTCACTGCTTTTTGCTTCCTGTAAGAGGGCCAACCCCACACCTCCAGACTGCACACTTGTAATTCCCCTGCCTTCTGCATGCCTCTGAGCTCTGCAGGATGGTCCCTCAACATCCCTGGGAGGGAGGCAGGCAGGGTATTATTATCCCATCTTGTAGGTGGGAACCCAAGTCAGTGGAGGGATTTGTCTGGCTCAGAGAGCAGTCATGAGAGGTCTGGAGTCTCCCTGCACTGGTCTTCTCTTACTAATTCTCTGCTCCATTTCCTGGGGAAGCTTGGCTTCCCTTCTGAAGAGAGCTTGGAGAGCCAGCTGGGAACACCACTTTTCCCTGCCTTTGCCTGGCAGAGAGCCAGCTTCTGGGGAAGGCTGTGGGGTGGAGGTGCATGGGCCCTAGTGCAATTTGGGGAGGAGAAGGAAGGCAAAGAGAGCCCTAGAATATATGTCCAAAGCCCCACTTCCCCAGTTGTTTGATTTGCTTTGCTAAAGAAACGCTCTCCTCCAGGACCAGAAAAATGTCCTCAGTCCCTTCAGCCCACCCAGAGATATCTCTTCCAGCCCTTACAGTAGGGCTTTGCTAGCCAGGTACAAAACACATGGGAATTGTGGCCCATCTTCTTGGGCAGTGGATTTTTATAGGAGGTTTTATGATCTTCATTAGCTATTGAAACATCTTCCCAGTCTTCGCAATTTTCACACTCACTGTGTACCACCTGCACCACTCAGAACGCGGATGGGGCTGCAGCTGTGATAGCAGGAAGGAGAGGGCAGAAGGACCTCCAGCTGAGAGACCCCCTATAGAAAGCCCACCAAGAAGTCCAGGTGGACTTCATACTTAGGTACTTAGGTAGCAAGGATTTAATCACATGGCCACACAGTTGCACGCAAGGCTGGGTGCATTACAAGATAATATTGGAGTTCTGTTAGAAAGGGAAAGGGGAGCGTGCGTACTGGGCAGGCAACAAGAGTCTTTGCCCCGCATGTCAAGATGTGCTAAGATCCAGCACAGGGCCAACTCAGCTTCAGGCAGTCCCTGCTGGGCCTGAGACACCACAGGTATCCAGCCTGGGCATTTGGCATCATATACCCAGAGCCAGATATCTATCAGCCCGTGCTGATAGGCGAAATCCCTCTGCTTAATCACCCCAGAGCCAGGTATTCAGCACCTGGAAATCCCCCTACAGCCCAGAGCCCACTGAAATTATTGGGACCAGCCCTTCCCAAACTGTTCACCTTTCCCTACCTTGCCTTTTTCTTGGAAACCCCAATAAAGGCTGTGGCTTAAGCCTTCTCCCCTCCCCCTCCTGACTACCCTGTGTTTTTGCCACGCATGGCACGTATGTTTCCTTTCTCTAGACTTGTGCATGCATAGAACCTTTGTTTCCCTGAGCCTCTCCTCTGCCTGCTCCATGGCCACACCTGCTGAACCACGTCATGAAAGAACACAAGACAGGTCTCCAGACTGAGCATCCTCCACCCCATTTCTCAACTCCACTTTGGTTCTGCTTTCTGGAGAAATGTTCTAGTCAAGGGAGGAGAGGTCACATGCACTGCATAACAAACCACCCAAGTTTTATCGGCACCAGCACATCCATCAAAAGCCAGTGGGGTTCTCCAGTCACCTCCCCCAGGGCCCAGGCGACGGAGAAGCCATCAGCTCAAAGGCTAGCAGAAGCCACAATGGAGGAAGAGCGTCTTCACCTGGCAATTGCTTCTGCTCGCATGTACCTCGTTGGCCAGGGCTAGACAGATGACCTCACTCGATCACAAGGGGGCAGGAAGTGCCATCTCCCTCCGTGCCTGGAGGGAAGAGCCTGGGAAATAACATGGAGAATGACACTAAGGACCACCTCAGGCCTCTGTCTGGGGGGTCACCAGGCGGCTGTGGTCACCTGTGCAGGGGCAGAGGGAGCCTCTGTGTCCTGGATGTGGGGGTGGGGCCACACTGAGTCCAGCAGCAGGGACCTACCTGGTGTGGGGGTGCTGAAGAGAAGAAACACATTTGACAACCCTGAGCCTGGGGCTGTCAGGCCAGACAGGCCTTCCAATCCACCTGGTTCCTCTTCTGCAAAATCGAACCCATACTTCTCAAATAGCCGTTATGGTGAAGAGTAATTAAAATACACAAGTAACATGGGGAAATGTGCCTTTTATATTCCCAGCAGCCTTTCATGGAAGGAAATACTTTTCAGGGGAAGACCCTTTGCCCTACTGAGCCCTTTGATAAGCTCGGGTGGACAAACTTGAGAGCAGAAGGTTGGCAAAGAGAGGCTTAGGGGAAGCAAGGGGCTTATTTTAAGACTGTGTTTATAAAGCACAAAATATCCCTAAGATTTCTTTGGGGGTGACCTTGTCTATTTGGGATGATTTGGGGGGAACCAATGGAGATTATTGGGCATCCGGGCTTCCCTAGTAGCTCAGCTGGTAAAGAATCCGCCTGCAGTGCAGGAGACCCTGGTTCTATTCCTGGGTCACCAAGATCCCTTGGAGAAGGGATAGGCTACCCACTGCAGTAGTCATGGGTTTCTCTGGTGACTCAGACAGTGAAGAATCTGCCTTCAATGCAAGAGAAGTGGGTTCAATCCCTGGATTGGGAAGATCCCCTGGAGGAGGGCATGGCGACCCACTCCAGTATTTTTGCCTAGAGAATTCCCCATGAACAGAGGAGCTTGATGGGCTACACAGTTCATGGGGTTGCAAAGTGTCAGCCACGACTGAGTGACTAAGCACAGCACAGCACAGCATGGGGGCATCCAAGCCCCCCACCCCACAACTGCCCCTATCGAAACTGGGAACAAACCAATTGTTTGTATAACGAGAAGATTCAGAGGTTTCTGTTGCCGTCCACAGGATGGCGGAGCAAAGGGAGGGGAGCCAGAGAAGGAAGGCAGCAAGATGATAGCCGCTGGCAGGAACGCAATGGCCAGAGAGGCCCCGTGGGGGCGTGAAGGCCGCAGGAGGGCACTCTGAGGACAGGCTGAGGCTTTGAAGCTGTGATGTGATGTGAGCCCTGGTTCATCCCCGTGCCTCCCGTCTTGAGCGAGCTCCCTCTGATGACTGGAGGCTTGCTGCTGCACAGTGGCCACTCAGCATGCTGCCTGTGTGGTTCATGTTGCGGCAAAGCCAACTTGTGGACAGGGAGGCCGTTCTGCCTCCTGGGCTGAGGGTAGAGAGAAAGTGTATCAAAAACCTGATCCTGGTCCTGCCCAGCACAAAGAGACACACTGATAAGACCTGGAAGTACTCTTCTGGAAGCCTCCCGTGGCCAGCCCAGCATGGTGGGCTTGTCTGAGTAGAGAAATGAGGGACAGGGCAGAAGAAAGACAAGAAACTTCCTGAGATCAGTAGTCACCTTGTTAATCTAGGTGTGCAGGCCATTTGGCAGATAAGACAAACTGAGTCCTGGGGGAGATCAACTTTCCCACAGTTACCCAGATGGCTGCAGTACAGCCAGGGAGGAGGGAAAGGGGAGCACAGAGAAGGGGAGGCCTTGCCCAAGGCCACATAGCAATTCCGCGGCAGAGCCAGGATGCAAGGACTCCAGAGCCCATCTCTCCCAGCTGCCAGCCTGGGAAAGCTGTCCAGCCCTTTTACCCACTTTTTGCCTCATGCCAGGGAGGAGGTTGAGTGGTGGGGTGAGGAGAGGCAGCATGATCTAAGAAATCCACTCCAACCCAGACACTGTGACTGAACTGGTCCCCCTTGTGCCCTGGCAGGAGCAGCCATCCCCCCAAAATGACAGTACCTGGGAGGGCAGCTGTACTCTGAGTGGGACACCAGACCTGGAGCTCAGCCTCATGCACGCATGATCTCATTGGACCCTCAGGCAGCCCTGAGAGATGCCTCTGCTATTTTTGATTTTTCTGGAGAGGAGACTGGGGTGAGCTGGACCGAGGCCTCGGAGCAGTCCAGGGCTCCAACTCTGAATAGGAGGGGCCTGATTGGGACTGACTGGGAGTGGGTCGTTGCGGGTGGAGCGAGGAGGGGATCTCCAGCCCGGATGCGCCCTAGCCAGGAGCTGCGAATGAGCAGGAAGGAGGGAACAATGGACCGCGGCCTCAGCGGGGCTGCTGGCTTCCGGAGCCAGGGTGGGGCAGGCTGGGGTCTGGCTGGAGTCTGGCTGCTGAAGATTGTAGGAAAGCGGTCCCTGGCAGGAGACTAACAAGATTAACATCGTCTGAGCAGTCAGATGTGCCAGGACCTGAGTTCACTACTTTAGGTGGAGTTATCTCCTGGAGTCTTCACTTTGTTACTATCCCCATTTTACAGATGAAGAAATTGAGGCACAGAGAGTTTAAATAAAATAACCAAGGTTAAGTAAGAGGTGAAAGCAATAGTTGAACCTGAGTGGTCTGGTTCCAAATCCTATGCTCTTGACCACCATAAACTTGATTCACACACACACCCTACCTCCTTACACACACATTTTCTTGTAAATTTCCTTTTTTTCACTTAAAGCTTTCTATGTCATAAATACAGTCCTCAGTTGTCCTTGTTGGAAGTCCCAACAAGCTGGGAAGATGTCCTTGCACCCAGCCCCCCACCCCACATCTTTCCCACTAGCTGAAAGACCTGATTTCCTTTTCTACCGAAGGTGCCCTGTCCTTGAGGTAGCCCTGGTTCCTCAAATTTAAATTGGTGATAACATCAGGGATGGGCAAGTGGCTCCTGTGACACCATAGGGCTCTCCTGGCAAGAATACTGGAGTGGGTTGCCATTTCCTTCTCCAGGGGATCTTCCCGACCCAGGGATCANGTGCCCTGTCCTTGAGGTAGCCCTGGTTCCTCAAATTTAAATTGGTGATAACATCAGGGATGGGCAAGTGGCTCCTGTGACACCATAGGGCTCTCCTGGCAAGAATACTGGAGTGGGTTGCCATTTCCTTCTCCAGGGGATCTTCCCGACCCAGGGATCAAACCCAGATCTCCTGCATTGCAGGCAGACTCTTTACCGTCTACCAGGGAAGCTCATTGGGTGCTTAAGCCCCTCCTAATCTCTATCAGAAGCCCCTCCATCACCCCCAAAAGATGTACCATCTACATAAAATTATGCACTTATTATGCAAAGGAAGCCTTACCCGGCCTCCTTCCCACTCCGAATCAGACTAATGCACCCAAGTCCCCCCACCACAGAGAATTCCAGAGACAGCAGGGCTGGTGGGTTCATGCTTGCTGGGTTCCTGGCTTTGAACACTAGATAAAGAAACACTGCCGGTTTCTTAGGATGTGGTTGGGTGAAGATGTGGCCCTTCCCAGAGTGGAAAAAGACATGGGAAGATCCAGCCTGGCTAGCAGTGGTGGCTCCAGAATCCACAGAAAGCAGGGTAGCTGGAGCAGGTGGAGGCGCTGGCCTGGGGCTTCCATTTTATACAAGATTAAGGCATCAGATTGGCACCATCAAGGATGGGAAAGCCTATGGGAATCTTGGGCCCCTCACTCAACTCCCTTCCAACTGAGACAGACTCGGAGATCCCAGTACAGCAGGGATGAGGCCAGGGGTTGTCAAAGCCATCCCATGACATCTGCTGGGAGAAAGTCCTTTCCCAAAGAGGCTGATGGAGCTTCTTCTCCAAGAATGATGAACCAGCTGGACACATCCATCCCAAAGTCCCCTTGGGTACTCACAAGATCAGCTGGGACCACTAGATGGGAGACCAAGATACCTGAGCTCTGTGTTCTGGTTTTATCTCCTCCAGGGGCTGCTGTATGACCTTGGACCAATCATTCTCCAGCTCTGGGCCTCCAGCTTCCCCGCCCCACCACACCAGGGACCTTCAGGGACTCTTCCCACTTTTGACAGGTGGTCTGACAATGGCACTTTCCCCTTCTGAGGCCACCAGAGCAGCCAGGTGGATGATCTGGTACAAGCCACCTCTCTGAACCTTCCTTTCATCACCAATTATTATTTTCCAAAGACAGTTATAATTTTGGGGTCATCCAGCATTCATTTCTTCTTCTTATGGCATCAACCCCTGATTTTCTTCAGGGGAAGCCCTCTCTCCCACCTCAGCCTTGGGCAGTGGATAGAGTTGAAACTACCCCTGAGTACAACGGGACAAGAGTGACTAAGCCAGGCCCAGACCTGCATTCCATCCCCTGAGCCTCCACTGAACTGTCCACAGGGTAGTCATGTAGCCCCGTTCCAGTCACCGGCAGTTGGGCTTAGGACTTATTCCAAATATTGAGAAGAATGGGAGCATCAAATCTGAGAGGGCTGGCTGCTGGAGTTGCTGGCAGATGTCCTGCCTCTGCTGGAAATGGAGCCTTTGCAGAGAGGCAGAGCCAGGTGTGTGTATGTATGTGTGTGTGTGTGTGTGTGTGTGTGTGTGTGTTAGTCGCTCAGTTGTGTCTGACTCTTTGCAACTCCATGGACTGTAGCCTGCCAGGCTCCTCTGTCCATGGATTTCTCCAGGTAAGAATACTGGAGTGGGTTGCCATTCCTTCTCTAGGGGATCTTCCCAACCCAGGGATCGAACCCAGCTCTCCTGCATTGTAGGCAGATTCTTTACTGTCTGAGCCACCAAAAGGCTCCCAGTCCAGCTGTGCTTGAAGCCAATTGCCTATTCTTAGGCTTTCTACATCCAAGAGCCAATAAAGTACCTTTTTCACTTAAGCAAGTTTAAAGTGGGTTTTTGGTGCTCACAATGGGAAGAATCATGACTATTTTGGATTTACTTGATACTGTGGTCACCCAGTATTCTTGCCTGGGTAATCCCATGAATAGAGGAGCCTGGCAGGCTACAGTCCATGGGGTCACCAAGAGTCAAATACAACTGAGTTACTTCCACTTTTTTTAATAATGTTATCAATTGTAAGATTTTTAAAGAAAACATATCTATTTAACAACTTTTTGGTGAAAAAGGCATATAGGTGTGTCCTCTAAAAAGCTTACAGTAGTGTTATTTTATTTCCGAAATTGCATATCATGGTCACTCACTTTGGCAACTTGATCAAAGATTAAAGTTCTTCACATTCTTTGGATGAATTTGGCAAGTTTTGTTTTGCTTGGGTGAGGATAGCCTTCTGAACACTCAATAACCTTTTATTTCCAGGTGGCATCATTTTAGAAGCCACTGTAAGGGATAATTAGGGATTCAATCCGATAAAATTCCATCAGGCTTGATCTCAGCCATCTGAGGAACTGGCCAGAGACAGGGAGGACACCTAACTCCCCCTGGCTGACATGTTCCTTGGACATCAGTTGTCAGACACATCCTCATTCCAGAGACAGGGAGATGCGTGTGTGGGACCCATGTGTCAGAACAAGTTACAATTGTAACTGAGACATTTCCTGTGGGACAGACACTAGGCCAAGCAGAACAAGGGCGTGACCTTGGGCAATGATCACCACCACTCTGTTCTTCCATTGCCACATCTGTAAATGAGAATAACAGCTTCACAGGGTGGTTAGTAAATTTAATGGGGAAGAAAAATCAGTCACACTCTTGGAACTTTGGGCACCAGAATTTTCCAGTATCAGGTCTGTATTTATTTTTTTCATTCTCACAACTACTCTTTCAGAGCAGTATAATGATCCAACTTTATGGTCTAGGACACTGAGAACAGGGACCAGTAGAGTCATGTCCAAGGTGACTCATCTGAGAAGGTGGATCTGGGACTCAAAGCCAGGCCTGTCCAGAACCCAGGCTTATGTTTCTCACTAACGACATCTAGACCTCCAGCCAGCAGCTGGACTCCTAACCCCAGAGGAGCAGGGTTTGGGGGGTGTGGGCCAAGGGGCACTTGAGGGTTCAGTTCTTAAACGGGGTAGGGAAAGATCATATTCGCTCACCAGCCACAATCACTGTCCAGACCACTGTTTTAGCCTGATTTGTGGAATCCTTGACCCAGGGACTTGTCCAAGGCCATACTGGCCAGGGAGCAGCCAGGCTCAGGCGAGAGACCCTCTTCTCTGTCTCCTCCCAAGTTCCTCATGTTTCACTGCCCTCCCCCCAGACCATCCCAGCACAACGTCCTGCAGGAAGCCCCCTGGCCACCACAGTTCATGTCCACGTTTGCTGCGTCTTGCTCTGGCAAAGCCTTAATACCTGCTGGCATTTCAGACACGGACTCTGGAGTTGGGCCAACCTTGGACTTGAACCCCTTTCCTGTCACTGTTAATGTAATCCTGGGCTTTTCCTCCTTCCCTTTCTGAACCTCAGTTTCCTCATCTACAAAACGGGCTACAGAAGCCCTGCTTGTGGAGTCGATGTGAAGTTTGGGGCAAAGTCAGGGCTTATGATCAGCGATTTTCTCACTAATCCCTCCTCTGCAGCATAATTATGGTCACCAATAATCACAAAATAAATCATAAGAATAATGACCAGAAAAGAAATTCAGAGTGGGAAAAGTTTCTTTATTGGACTCCACATATATATAATTGTAGCAGTGAAAAACTACAAACCAAGTCAACAAATATAGTATGACAGCACAGAAAAAGTAAAAGTGATGAACTAATATTTCTGAATGTCTTTTTCCTTTGTGCAAAAATAAATAAAGAGTGAACCCAGAAAGTCTGGAGTGTGATCTGCACGTGCAGTGAAAGCACGAGCCCGCGAGGGCTCTGTCTCTGCCTTTCTCGGTCACAGCGCTGTCACCGCGCAGTCACTTTTGCTATTCAGACTCGGGGTGTGCGGAACACCGGAGGGTACACCAGCTGTGTCCGGAGTTGAGTTTAACTGTTACAAACTGTTACCAAACGAGGAACAAATGCCTGTAGTTGAGTCTGGGTGTGTGGGGAGAGCCAAGTGTATAATAAAGTTCTCTGAATTAACTTCCATATAGAACACAGTGTTTATTACAGGAAAAGTAGTTTTAAACTGTGCTAATAGCCTGTTATTAAAACTTAACAGTAACCACAGTGACCATTTAGAACCTAGACTGGCAAAAGATTTTTACCAGGAGGAGAAAGTTAATCACTGACTTGGATTAGAACTGCTAGTGCAGAGTGATAATAAAAAGCAGGCGCCAATTATATAGAGTGAAGTAAGCCAGAAAGAAAAGCACCAATACAGTATACTAACTCATATATATGGAATCTAGAAACATGGTGATGATAACCCTGTATACGAGACAGCAAAAGAGACACAGATGCATGGAATGGACTTTTGGACTTGGAGGGAGAGGGAGAGGAGGGGAAGGTTTGGGAGAATGGCACTGAAACGTGTGCTGTCGTGTGGGAAACGAATTGTCGGTCTATATTCGGTTCAGGATACAGGATGCTTGGGACTGGTGCACGGGGATGATCCAGAGAGTTGATGTGGAGNTATACGAGACAGCAAAAGAGACACAGATGCATGGAATGGACTTTTGGACTTGGAGGGAGAGGGAGAGGAGGGGAAGGTTTGGGAGAATGGCACTGAAACGTGTGCTGTCGTGTGGGAAACGAATTGTCGGTCTATATTCGGTTCAGGATACAGGATGCTTGGGACTGGTGCACGGGGATGATCCAGAGAGTTGATGTGGAGTGGGAGGTGTGGGGGGGGGGTTCAAGATTGGGAACTCATGTACACCTGAGATAAAAATAAAAATAAAAAGGAAAAGAAAAAAAGAAGGGATACAGTCCTGCAAAAAAAAAAAAAAGCAGGTGCCTTTCAGGGGTTTCGTTACCACTTCTCAACTCTCTACAGAAAACACCCCTCTCATAGTCCACACTGGGAAGCCTCCCTCTGCTCACCCTCGACACTCCTCTGTACTCATGTCCAGGTAAGTGTCATTTTGATGATCACTGCTAGATTTAACCACAGGGCATCCCCAGAGAGGGGTGAATGAGGGAAGGAGGGACAGAGCCATTGCGCGTGAGTCCCAGGCCTAACTCATTACCAACCTGTTTGTGTCACATCCCTCTCTGTGCTTCAGGGCCTAGGTTATCCCTCCCCTGCATTCCTGGGCCTCAGCCTACGCCTGGCAGCAGAAGCAAGTGGCCACTGCGTGCCTGCTGCATCCCTGGGCACCTCTCTAGAAGTCAAACCCGCACTGGCACGGCCTCGCCCGTGGTTACCTCCCCTGCTCCAGCCGCCTGGCTATTGGTAGACCTTGAACGTGCTGCAGTGTGGACGGTGACTGGTTTTAATTTTGTATGATTCCATTTTCTCTCTTCTCAGAATATCAATTGCTTCTTTTAAAAAGTTGTCAATGGCTTCCCTAAAACAGAGGTCCCTGACCTCTAGGATCCAAGGTGGAATTGATGTAATAATAGGAATAAAGTGCACAATAAATGTAATGCACTTGAATCATCCCAAAACTGCCCCACCAACCCCAGTCCACAGAAAAACTGTCTTCCATGAAACTGGCTCCAGGTGCCAGAAAGGTTGGGGACTGCTGCACTGGAGTGTGCAGTATGTCTGCAACTAATCCAAGTCCACTTTCTTTCACATTTTTATTTATTGACGTACAATGGACATATTGATATAACATTACATTACCTGAAGGTGTACAACTTAATGATTTGATACTTGTTTATAAGTCCACTTTCAAATGACACTGTACCACTTCATGGGTACACCAAGTCCCTTGGAGTGGTCCCGATTCCTCCCTCCAACCCCTTATAACACTGCTGCCATTCAATTCACTTTTCATATGCTGGAATCACCCTGTTCACTGTTGCTATTATTACTTTGGACAAAGAATTATCTCTAAGATTAAGTAGGTATACAAGCAATGAAGATCGTATTTCACCTTCATTTCTTCCTTCTCAGATACCTTCCTTCCTTCTCAGATACTTCCCTTCTTTATGTTGATCTGAATTTCCAATTGATATTATTTACCTTCTCTTTGAAGAACTTCTTTTAACACTTCTTGCCAGGCAGGTCTGTTGTTCAGTCGCTCAGTCATGTCCAACTCTTTGTGACCCTGTGGACTGCAGCAGCCAGGCTTCCCTTTCCTTCACTATCTCCTGGAGTTTGTTCAAACTCATGTCCATTGATGCCAGTCTCTCCCTTTCTTCCTGCCCTCAATCTTTCCCAGCATCAGGGTCTTTTCCAGTGAGTCAGCTCTTCACATCAGGTGGCCAGAGGATTGGATTTTCAGTTTCAGTATCAGTTCTTCCAATGAATATTCAGGATTGATTTCCTTTCAGATTGACTGGCTTGATCTTGCAGTCCAAGGGACTCTCAAGAGTCTTCTCCAGCACCACGGTTCAAAAGTATCAATTCTTTGGTGCTCAGTCTTCATTATGGTCCATCTCTCACATCTGTACATTACTAGTGGAAAAACCATAGCTTTGACTATATGGACCTTTGTTGGCAAAATGATGTCTCTACTTTTTAATACGCTGTCTAGGTTTGTCATAGCTTTCCTTCCAAGGAGAAAGCTGCAGTCACCATCTGCAGTGATTTTGGAGCCCAAGAAAATAAAGTCTGTCACTGTTTCCATTTTTCCCCCATCTATTTGCCATGAAGTGATGAGACTGGATGCCATGATTTTCATTTTTTGAATGTAAAGTATTAAGCCAGCATTTTCACTCTCCTCTTTCACCTTCATCAAGAGGCTCTTTAGGTCTTTACTTTCTGCCATTAGGGTGGAGTCATCTGCATATCTGAGGTTATTGATATTTCTCCCAGCCATCTTGATTCCAGCTTGAGCTTTATCCAGCCCAGCATTTTGCATGATGTACTCTGCATAGAAGTTAAATAAGCAGTGTGATAATATACAGCCTTGACGTACCCCTTTCCCAATTTGGAACCTGTGCATTGTTCCATGTCTAGTTCTGACTGTTGCTGCTTGATCTGATACAGGTTTCTCAAGAGGCAGGTAAGGTGGTCTGGTATTCCCATCTCTTTAAAAAATTTCCACAGTTCATTGTGACCCACGCAAAGGCTTTAGCTTACTCAATGAAGCAAATAGATGGTTTTCTGGAATTCCCTTGCTTTTTCTTTGATCCAATGGATGTTGGCAATTTGATCTCTGGCTCCTCTCTCCTTCAGTTTTCTGTTTGTCTGAGAAAGACTTTATTTCTCCTTCATTTTTGAATGATAATTTTGCTGGATACAACATTTTAGGCTGGTTGTTATTTTCTTTCAACACTTGGATATCTCACGCCACTCTCTTCTTGCTTTCTTGGTTTCTGATGAGAAAGCCCAATGTAATTTTCATCCTTGTTCCTCTACAAGTAAGGCATTTCCCTCCATACCCATCTTTGGCTTCTTTCAAGATTTTCTCTTTGTCCTTGGTTTCCTACAGTTTGAATATAAAATGCTTTGGCATCGATTTTTTTGGTATTTATCCTGCTTGGTATTTCTTGAGCTTCTTGAATTTGTGGTTTGGTGTCTTATCATTAATTTTGGAAACTTGTAAGTCACTATGACTTCAATGACTTACAAGTCATTTCTTCTCTCTTCTTTATCTTGTTTTCTCATCATGTGTATGCCACACCTAAATGTCCCATAATTCATACTTATTCTGTTCTAGTTTTTTTCCACTTTGCATTTTTCCAGGTTTATTGAGATAGAGTTGACATACTGTGTAAGTTTAAGGTATAAAAAATGTGATAATTTGATACACTTACATATTGCAAAATTATTACAATAGTATTAGTTATTTCCATATCATCACTTCATATAATTACCATTTATTTTTTTGTGATGAAAGCATTTAATATCTACTCTTAACAACTTTCAAGAACATAATACAGTATTGTTAACTTAAACACCATACTTTAGATCTCCAAACTTATTCACCTTATAACTGGATATTTGTACCCTTTGACCAGTATCTGCCAATATCCTGAGCCCCAGCCCCTGGAATCCACCATCTTCAGTTCAATTCAGTCGCTCAGTCGTGTCTGACTCTTTGTGACCCCGTGAGCTGCAGCACACCAGGCCTCCCTGTCCAAAACCAACTCCCAGAGCCTACCCAAACTCATGTCCATTGAGTCGGTGATGCCATCCAACCATCTTATCCTCTATTGTCCCCTTCTCCTCCTGCCCTCAATCTTTCCCACCATCAGGGTCTTTTCCAAATGAGTCAGCTCTTCGCATCAGGTGGCCAAATTATTGGAGTTTCAGCTTCAACATCAGACCTTCCAGTGAACATGCAGGACTGATCTCCTTTAGGAGGGACTGGTTGGATCTCCCTGTAGTCCAAGGAACTCTCAAGNTGCCCTCAATCTTTCCCACCATCAGGGTCTTTTCCAAATGAGTCAGCTCTTCGCATCAGGTGGCCAAATTATTGGAGTTTCAGCTTCAACATCAGACCTTCCAGTGAACATGCAGGACTGATCTCCTTTAGGAGGGACTGGTTGGATCTCCCTGTAGTCCAAGGAACTCTCAAGAGTCTTCTCCAACAGCACAATTCAAAAGCATCAATTCCTGGCACTCAGTTTCCTTTATGGGCCACCATCTTACTGGCTAGAATTTGGGTTTTAGTGCATACTATTTTAGGACTGTTATGTATTCTTAGTTTGGGGTTCACTCAGCTTCTTAAGTCAGTAAATTTATGCTCTTTTACCAACTTTGAGGATCTTCCAGTTATTATTTCTCTGTATTTTCTGCACTGCAATCCTCCTTCTCTCCTTCTGGGACTCCAGGGACATCAGCGTATCTTGGTGCTGTCCGATAGGCTCCTGGAGTTCTGTTTGTTTTTCTCACCTACTGTTTCCTTGTTCGGGCTGTGCGGTTTGTATTGGCCCAGCTTCAAGTTCACTGTTTCTTTCCTCTGTCATCTCCATTCTGCCACTGTGTCCATCCAATGAGTTTCTTATTTCTGTACTCTTTAGTTCTAAAATTTTCATTTGGTTTTCCTTTATATTTTCTGTTTCTTTGCTGGAACATTTTATCAATTATTTCTCTATTTCAAGAGTGTTCACAGTTGTTTGTTGATCCTTTCCTTCCTTTACCCTTTCCTTTTTTTCTTATAAAAGGCTGCTTTAAAATCCTTGTCCGATAATCTCAATATCCATGCAATCTTGATATTGGGATCTGTTGACTGTCTTTTCTCATTCCAGTTCAGATCTAGTAATATTTTATTTTATCCTGGATTTTTGGGTATTATGCTACAACAATCTGTTTCCTTTAAAATAACCTTCTACTTTAGTATGCCTTCAACCTGTTTCATTTCAGAATGCACATTATGGCACACTTTTGTGGTTTGTGTGTTTGAACGTCAATTTAGTTCCAAATTCAGTGCTATTTTGGTCTGCCCTGCTTGTGTGCTGCCCAGAGGCCAATCTAAAACCATGCAGTATTCCACATCATAGTTCAGTTCTCAGAGATTTTTCTATGTTAATTTCAGTGGGTTTAATGCATAGGACACTTGAATGTATGCCAACTTTCTACACAAATTTAAAGAATCTTTTGCTGTAGCTCCTCCTTCTCTGTAACCCTCCCCAACACTCTGGCTGTGAGGAGGTGAGTGTTGCCTCTGTTACCTTGGCTTCATGTGGAGCAAGGAAAGCAACAGGGCTCCACCCTGCCATGGAATGGGGGGTGGGGAGGGTGGCGTGTCCCCTCTGATCACCTTAGTGCAAGGTGGAACTGAGATCATTTGCTGTGAAGCCTGGGTGTGTCTGCTGGAGGACAAGAGGCCACATGATAAGATTAAGGTCCTAAAGTGACACATTGAAGCACAGCAACGTAACGTAAAATTCTTAAGAGTAGCTTAATGTTATTTTCTACTAAATTTTTTTTCTTTATAATTATTTATATATTTAGGGTACAAGATTTTTGTTCTATTTTGTAAAAAGAATTTCTCTCCATTATGGCTCTTTTCTTTATGGCATTATGATACAGAAGTTTTGTTATTTCATTTTTAGGTGGTCACATCTATTATTAATTTCCCTTATATCTCTTGAGATTTTGTTTCTTAATTAAGCAGGTTCTTTCCAAAGATTTAATCTTATTTTCTATTTTAATTTTTATTTTTACTTTATTTTACAATACTGTATTGGTTTTGCCATACATTGACATGAATCCACCATGGGTGTACATGAGTTCCCAATCCTGAACCCCCTTCCACCTCCCTCCCCATATCATCTCTCTGGATCATCCCCATGCACCAGCCCCAAGCATCCTGTATCTTGTATCAAACATAGACTGGCAATTCATTTCTTACATGATAGTATACATGTTTCAGAGCCATTCTCCCAAATCATCCCACCCTCTCCCTCTCCCACAGAGTCCAAAAGTCCGTTCTATACATCTGTGTCTCTTTTGCTGTCTCGCATACAGGGTTATCATTACCATCTTTCTAAGTTCCATATATATGTGTTAGTATACTGGTGTTTTTCTTTCTGGCTTACTTTACTCTGTATAATCGGTTCCAGTCTCATCCATCTCATTAGAACTGATTCAAATGTATTCTATTTAATGGCTGAGTAATACTCCATTGTGAATATGTACCACAGCTTTCTTATCCATTCATCTGCTGATGGACATCTAGGTTGTTTCCATGTCCTGGCTATTATAAACAGTGCTGCAATGAACATTGGGGTACATGTGTCTCTTTCAATTCTGGTTTCCTCAGTGTGTATGCCCAGCAGTGGGATTGCTGGGTCATAAGGCAGTTCTATTTGCAATTTTTTAAGGAATCTCCACACTGTTCTCCATAGTGGCTGTACTAATTTGCATTCCCACCAACAGTGTAAGAGGGTTCCCTTTTCTCCACACCCTCTCCAACATTTATTGCTTGTAGACTTTTCGATTGCAGTCATTCTGACTGGTGTGAAATCGCACCTCATTGTGGTCTTGATTTGCATTTCTCTGATAATGAGTGATGTTGAGCATCTTTTCATGTGTTTGTTAGCCATAATCTTATTTTCTAAACAAACAAGCAAAAAAATAAAAATCCCCTAAAAAACCAATGTAATCGATTGGTGCAACATGGTGGTAACTGCAGAAGAGCGAGCTAGGAGTTTGAAACAGTTGTCTCTATGCATGGGCTACAGTGAGGAGGGCCTGGCAGCAAAGTGCTGCTTTTCTACTGGGACTCTCCCTCACGGTTCTGCCTGAAAGCAGAACCTGAAAGCAGGTAGTATGTCCTGGACCTGACCACTTTCTTACTACCCTCGCTTCCGCCAGTCTGATCAAGACCCCTGGTGGTTCAGATGGTAAAGAATCTGCCTGCACTGCAGGAGACCTGGGTTCGATCCCCGGATAGAGAAAATCCCCTGGAGAAGGGGATTACTCCAATATTCTAGCCTGGAGAATTCCATGGACAGAGGAGCCTGGTGGGCTACACTTCACGGAGTCACAAGTCAGACACAACTGAGACTAACACTTTCCCACTTTGCCGCATCTCTGGCCTAACCCCAACAGCCAGCCCCTTGGTGTGTGCTTCCCTGCTTACCCCCATTTCAGTTGTCTTTTGCTGTGAAATAAACCACTTCAAAACCGGTGTATTAAATCTCACAATTCTTTGGTTTTCCTGAGCTGAGTGAGGTGGTTCCTCAGTGTATGTGATGTTGCCGGGGCTCTGGGCATCTGTGGGCTCAGCTGGATGGAATGAACATCCAGGTGGCCCCTCAACCTGACTGGCAGTTGGCTAGGCCCCAGCTGGGACTGTGGGCTCAATTCTCCTCCAATATGGCACCTCCACAGAGCTTCCAAGAGGAAGGCAGTGGAAGCTGGCAGTCTTCTTAAGGCCTGGGGTTTTTGGTCTCAGAATATCCATCCCACTGCCAGCTAATGGTGCAAGCAGTCACTAGGCCAGCCCAGACTCAAGGGGAGTAGGGGAACCACTGGGGGTCATCTGGGGAGACCAACTACCGTGATCTCCTTCAATTTTCCAGTTTCCAGAGACATGTTATAAAAGCAAAAGACATCACTCCCTTGCTGAAATCCACAACGCCATCACCATGCTCACTATATGTAATGCTAACACCCTGCCCCTTACACTTCTGCTCTCCCCATGTGGTCTGTTTTCCCAGCATTCCTAACTCATCATGTCTTGGAGCCTTTGTACTTGCTGTCCCATTATGCTAAGTTTTCCTCCCAGCATTCAGTTGGCTACTCTGCCGTGCTCCTCACTGCTTTCACCTTGTGGACACGTGATGCTGCTGATTTGTTCGTTTTGGGTCTCCACTAGAATGGAAGGTGGAGGTGCAGGTGGAACCTATCTCTTCTCTCTCCTGTACTCACTCCTAACACCTAGAACAGCACTGACCACAGGGATGACATACCATAAACATACTCTACTCCGTGGTTAACTGAATTTTGCTTTTCTGGCAGCTCAGATGGTAAAGAATCTGCCTGCAATGCAGGAGACCCAAGTTAGAATTCTGGGTCAGGAAGATCCCCTAGGGAAGGGAATGTCTACCCACTCCAGTATTCTTGCCTGGAGAATCCCATGGAGAGAAGAGCCTGGCAGGGATACAGTCCATGGGATCACAAAGAGTTGGACACAACTGAGCAACTAACACTTTTAAACTAACATTTCCTTAAATCTTGGGCATCCACTACTTTGAGAAATATACAAATTAATTCTAAACTAGGAAAAACTACAGTGGTATCTGGCAGACAGATCCAATAATGTATCAGTCCTACATATTCAATAGCAAATATTTCCACCTTCCTAATAAAAGCCAACAGCTGCTTTCCTGTACAGGGCAGCTGCTGCAAAGCCCAGCTCCTGATGGTCCGTAATCAATCTGTCCCATGCACATGGGGAACTCAAGAAACTCGTAAGACCCACTCTGGACAGAAGCCAGGGGAGTGCTGCCGTTGGCATTTTAACTTTAATGCATTTTTGGTGTCAGATGTCCCTCATTAATTCATTGCATTTAATTAGGGGGCTAAACAGGAATCCCTAAACTCTGCTTTCTCAGTGGTTCCTGAGAACCCAGTTCAGTCCAAGGCTATCAATAAGTGAATCCACATTTATCCAGGAAGCAGGTGCATGCTGAGGGCAGAATTCTTACAGACACACACCCCACGTGTGTCAAAGACAAATCAAAGTTTAAGACAAAATTGATAAAGCCTGTTTACTTAGAAACTTGCTGCAAGGGAACTCCTACCATCGTCTTCGCTTCCGCAGGGGTTCAAAAGTGTCAGGGGGTACATTTTATTGCGTAAAAGTGAGATCTGTTGTTTAGTTGCCACCCCATGGACTGCAGCACACCAGGCTTCCCTATCCCTCACTATCTCCTGGAGTTTGCTCAAACTCGTGTGCAGAGTCGATGATGCCATCCAACCATCTCCAGGCTCTGTTGTCCCCTTCTCCTCCTGCCCTCAATCTTTCCCAGCATCAGTTTTTTCCCATGAGTCAGCTCTTAGCATCAGGTGGCCAAAGTATTGGAGCTTCAGCTTTAGCATCAGTCCTTCCAATGAATATTCACAGTTGATGTCCTTCAGGATTGACTGGTTTGATCTCCTTGCTGTCCAAGGAACTCTCAGCACCAACTGGAAAGCATCACTTCTTTGGTGCGCCTTCTTCATGGTCCAACTCTCACGTACATACACGGCTACTGGAAAAACCACAGCTGATCTTTTTCTGATCTTTATACTTATACAAAGATCTTTATACTGACCTTTATCAGTGAAGATCTCTTTTAATATGCTGTCTAGATGTATAGTAATGTAGTTTCCAATTGGAAAGCGTTCTGATAGGGCAGGTTTGTGGAGTGAAGGAGAGAGCAACCGATCTTCCAATGCATTTGGCCATCCTTGGTTAGCTGCAACTGGCCAAGCAAGCAGTCTGGGGACATTTCAAAAGAGGAAGGGGTGGAGGGTGTGTGGCCAGCCATTTCCTGGAACAAGTAGGGGCTGGTGGAATTCTTTTTTGCAGTCACGGTCATCCTGGTTACTGGGGAGCAGAAGGAGGTGTGTGGCTGTCATGGCTGCATACAAACTGTGAAGTTTCTCATGTGATCACCGAATTTTAAATCAGTGTAATTTTGTTAAGAGTTAGAAGTTATCTTAAAGTTCACTCTGTCACTCTGACCTACTATGCACTCCCCAAATTCCACCCCAAATCCACTCAACAATTGGAAAGACTCATTAACAGGGTAGATCACTGTCTAACCTGTGGCAAAGGTCAGAAGCAAAATTAGTTCTCCTGAATCTCAGGACTGTAAATATAACCACCACGTTTCTCAAGAATAAAACAAAAAGGAAGGAAAAGGAAAAGAAAGTCAGTGGCAACATGAACCAGTTCCAGCTGGGTCTATGGTGCCCGTGTTTCTTCATTATTTTTAATACATATTTTTTTATTGGGCGGCATGAGGTCTTCGTGGCAGCACGTGGATCTTCACTGAGGAACACTGAGCTCTCTAGTTATGGTGGTTGGGCTTCAGAGTGCTAGGCTCAGTTGCTCTGAGGCATGTGGGATCTTGGCTCCCCAACCAGGGACTGAACCTGCATCCCCTGCATTGCAAGGTGGATTCGTAACCACTGGACCACCAGGCAAGACCCAACCCTTGCTTCTTTAGTGAGAGATCCAGGATACCATTCTGGGGCTCAGAGGGAGCCAGCACTGGGGGAAGGGTAATACGTCTCTGGTCCAGTCCGGTCAATTCTCCACAGATCTACTTCCAACCAGGGAACATGAGGGAAAAGAGGGTGAGCGGGAGGGTGTCTGGAAAAACAAAGTGCTCATGTTTTAAGGAGACCATGGAAGTGACGGTCCATATTCTGCCATGCAACATGTGTGGGGTTTGTTTTTGGTGTGTGGGAGGCTTATAC
This sequence comes from Neotragus moschatus, assembly GCA_006410615.1. NCBI lineage: Eukaryota > Metazoa > Chordata > Mammalia > Artiodactyla > Bovidae > Neotragus > Neotragus moschatus. Next base: position 1,563,991 of record SJYA01001955.1, on the reverse strand, counting down.
AACTGGACAACACCAACTGAATGTCATATAATAAACTCTTTTGACCCTACTGCCTTCCTTCCACTATTTTATCCTATAGAATCAAGATATTTAGGGAAGAAAAAAATTACATGTTTAAAGACGTATTAACTTTTTAATAAATGCAAAAAATTGGAAATATCTGAAGTACCCAACAACAGGATGTTAGGAAACATGGTGGAGGCCTTTGAAGTAGCTTTCCTCCCTCCTGTTACTGCGGTGTTCCATCTGCCCATCCATCCCCATCCCTTTCTCGGTTGTCTCCACCATCCATTCTTTTTAAGCCACTTTACAATGATTGACCTTGAGGGCAATTGACAGTGAAGATGATTCTTGTGCAGAGAAATGCAGATTTCATCCAGTGGAATTTAACTGATGGTGAATTAGCTCTGTGGATACTGGCCAATTCTGTCGGTCTTTTATCTATTAAAGAAATTCATTTCAGGATTCCTACTTGGCTTATTACTAAAACATCTTACTGAGTCTCCAATTAATTAACAACTACAATCTTTAACATGTTCATTTTGTACTTGAATCATGATTTTACTTTCCAATAAAGTTTATCCTTTAACACAATGGTTAAGGGAAATTCCCTGGCAGACCGGTGATGAGAACTTAGCAATTTCACTGCCAGGGCCCAAGGTTTGATCCCTGGTCAACTGGGAAACTAAGATCCCACAAGCTGTGTGGCATGGCCAAATAACAAAACAAACTCCAAGGTGGTTAAACTTAGAATAGTTATTTGATTTTATTTACAGCCCTCTTAAAATAGTTACAGACTTTGTAGCAACATGGACACATATTCCTGATCAAAAACATTCAGTAGGGAAAAAAAACAGAATGCAAAATTTGTGCTAGGTTGTCATTAAAACTCAAAATGACAAGTCCCTAGGGAAATAGAGGGAAAAGAACGGAAACTTGATTTGTTAAGAGTTGTAGAATCTTGGGAGTTTTTAAAAAATCTTCACTTCTTGTTATTCTGTTCTCTGCTACACATTAAAAGAAACAAAGTTTTTTCTTGCTCAAATTGCCACTGTAATGAACTGCCACAAATTTAGTGGCTTAAAATAACACAGATTTGGCTTATAATAACACAGATTTACCTTCCTACTGCTCTAGAGGTCAGAAGTCCAAAATGGGTCTCACAGGACTAAAACCAACTGTTGGTGGGGCTGGTTCCTTCAAGTCCTGGGGAGGATTTTCTCACCTTTTCCAGCTCCTAGAGCCCACTGCCATTTCTCAGCTTGTGGTCCCTGCCTACATCTTCAAAGCCAGCAGTGCAGTATCTTCAGATGTCTTTGTTCTCACATCTCTGACTCATGTAAGGACCCATGTGATTACACTGTATCCTCCTACACAATACAGGACAAGCTCCCCACATCTAGGTCCCTCCTGTAACCACATCTGCAAAATCCCTTTTGCCACTTAAGATACTCATGAGCTCTGGGAATCAGAATGTGGACATCTTTGGCATCCATGTTTCTTCTGCCTGTCATGGGTAACTGACCTGGATCCAGAGGGTTTCTTTCATCTTGAAGTTCAATGAGAACTAAAGTTTCCCGATGTGTCTAAGTACAAGGAGATACAGCCTAAGATGATACTGAAATTAAACTCTGCAACAGGCAATACTCTAGTAGAAAAAATTTAAACAATTGTTGCCTCTGGGGGTAGGATGGGGACTGACTAGGAAAGGGAACAGGGGAACTTTCTGAGAGTGATACTCTATATTTTGATAGGTTTTTAAGTGTAAACAAATACTAAATCCTAATGATATCGAGGGGATACTGCAATGATGTTTGCTGTTTACTCTGAAACATGACTAAAGGGACAGGTGAGTAAATAAATGATAAATAGGTGTACAGTAACATGTTCATGGTAGAATCTAGGCAGTGGGTATATGGGTGTTCACGATAAAAATCTTTTGTTGTTTGGCTTTTTTTTAAATAAAAGAACTATGGGGGATAGAAGACATAACCCTGAAATAATATTCTGGTGATTTAAATTAATAAAGGGTGGGAATTCTTTGGCAGGCCAGTGGTTAGGACTCTGCTCTCTCTGCCAAGGGCCCAGGTTTGATTCCTGGTTGGGGAACTGAACTCCTGTAAGCCATGTGGTGTGGTCAAATTAACAAACAGATAAATTAATAAATGGATGGCTGGATGGATTTGAAAAATCATTAAGCAAGTCCTCGAACTACCTATTTAAAATCAAAGGCTCTTAACCAGGGAAATTTTGGAAGATGTCTAGAAAGGAGTGGGACACCACAATTTTTGATGTCCATTGTAGGGGAGGAGGGGAACATTACTTAGCATATACAGGGTAGGGCCAGGGAACCTACTGTAAGCACTCAAACTGTCCACTTGACAAAAACCTCCACACCAGGTTTCACCAAGAACACCTGCTTAAAACCCAAGTCCCCTCTTTGTAACACTTCATCCATTTGCTGGCAGCACATCTCCAAAAGGGTTGTGGCTCAGTTCACCTGTTGGCGCATCCTTGACTTCTTGGCAACCCCAGGAAACAGCACAGAGCTCTACCCAGACTTCACTTTTAATGAACTTCTGATGATGGGTGAGGGGGAGGCTCCCTGACCATCTCAGCCTCACCTCCACATAGTTCACTCCATGGTGAAGATGCAAATCTACTGCGCACTCCCTCCCACCCCTGCCAAAGACCACTGGGGCAGGATGTTTCTGCTACAGTTCTGCTAAGACACAGCCTCCGACATACACCACTACTGTCATACCCCCAACCCCATTCTCTCGCACTAAAGGGCAGGGGAAGGTGCCTGAAAGTAACCACCATCACACAGAGCTGAGAAAAGCCAGCATAAAGCACTTTTATTGCAATAATAAAACTTGAAACTCATGTGTAGTGCAGGGGATGGGGGTAGGCTGGGGGAGTAGGCAGCAATTTCTCTCACCAAGTCACTACACAGGACAGCAAAGGGGTGAGAGGGGGCAAGGAGAAGCCAGGAAACTCTGAGATCAGCAGGGGGAGCTGAGCATCGAAAAACAGGAGATGCTGAAGCTGTGATGACCAGCATCATTTTCTTAAGACAACACTCAAGGATTTGTCATGATGACTGGGCTTTCATGGGTGTTAAGTGTCTACAAACAGCACCTTCGATTTAACTTTCGATTAAAGTTCTTAAAATTTAGGAAGTAGAGCTTGGATNATGATGGGTGAGGGGGAGGCTCCCTGACCATCTCAGCCTCACCTCCACATAGTTCACTCCATGGTGAAGATGCAAATCTACTGCGCACTCCCTCCCACCCCTGCCAAAGACCACTGGGGCAGGATGTTTCTGCTACAGTTCTGCTAAGACACAGCCTCCGACATACACCACTACTGTCATACCCCCAACCCCATTCTCTCGCACTAAAGGGCAGGGGAAGGTGCCTGAAAGTAACCACCATCACACAGAGCTGAGAAAAGCCAGCATAAAGCACTTTTATTGCAATAATAAAACTTGAAACTCATGTGTAGTGCAGGGGATGGGGGTAGGCTGGGGGAGTAGGCAGCAATTTCTCTCACCAAGTCACTACACAGGACAGCAAAGGGGTGAGAGGGGGCAAGGAGAAGCCAGGAAACTCTGAGATCAGCAGGGGGAGCTGAGCATCGAAAAACAGGAGATGCTGAAGCTGTGATGACCAGCATCATTTTCTTAAGACAACACTCAAGGATTTGTCATGATGACTGGGCTTTCATGGGTGTTAAGTGTCTACAAACAGCACCTTCGATTTAACTTTCGATTAAAGTTCTTAAAATTTAGGAAGTAGAGCTTGGATAGCTATGCGATTACAAAAATCCTGGATATCCATTAGAAAAAACCACAGGATGGAAAAAAAAAAAAAAAAAGGCCAGGCCATGAAGGTTTCAGAGGTCCCTGCTGGCCTGGGGAACAGACATCTGTAATGTCCAACATCTCAGTGAAAACGATCTGCTTTCACAAGGCAGAGGGTCTACGAGGAGGGTGAGGGTGGGGTAGTGGAGGCAAAAGCTCTCCCCCTTCCCACTGCAGTTTTGGGTAGGGCTTTCAATTCAACCCGAGGACATCTCTCAACTTGGAGAGTAATTCGGCCCTCAAAAGCGCCTCGAATCTGCTATGGCTTTGCAGCGCAGCAGCAAGAACGTTTAATATATAATAGATAAAACTTTTATCCAAAAAAATAAAATAAAATAAAGATTCTTGCACCCCCCCGCCCCCAACACCAATTCCTAGTCTAAAGTTAACCCATTACTTGTGCTGTTAATACTTGACTAATACTTAATTGGAAACCTAGATCCAAAGGACTGAAACTCAATCTTTACCCCAAAACAAAAACAAACTGAGTAATTTGAGGTTTATGGCATATAGTTCAGGGCAACACACATACGAGGAGAAAGGGAAGAGCAAAGCCGGTGACAGAACACATTCAGTCTGGGAAGATGCTTATACAAAGAGTGTAGTGGAACGTCAGGAAGAGCTCCACACGGACTCGCTGTGTGCGTCTGGTGGCGCCAGATCCTTCTGTGGCACATCTGTTGGGGACAGAAAATCCGTAAGTCCCAGCAGCTCAATGCTTTCTGTGTGGGGAAGGGACCGCCACAGGCTGTTGCCACACCATGTCCCTTCCCCAACAGCCGTGAGGTCGGATCTGCCCTCGCCCCTCTGCTCCAGCTGGGAAGGACCCGCTGGGCTTGGGCTACATTCCCAGGTGAGCAGCCTCCTTCCTGCACACCTTAGTGGTGTTTTTTAACCCTAAGGTTACATCTGTGTTGCTGAGGACAGCAGGAGAGGCAGAGCCCACCAATATGGCTGACTATTCCGACCCCCAGTATCAATGGGTCTCCAACCTGGGGGCTTTAAAAAAACCTGAAGGCTTGGACCCCACATCCAGAGACAGCAGTTAACTGGTCTGGGGGTGGCCTGGGCATCAGGAGTCTTAAAGCTTCCCAGAGACTTTAACATGCACAGCCCTAAGCCAGTTTTCCTTGTGTCAAACGGATTGAGAAAATATCTGTTCTTTGGCAGTGTGGAGCGGAGTCTGAGGCCAGGGTAAATCATAGCCATTCAGCCCTCTCTCCTCTCCTTCCCTTTCCTGTCCTTCCAGATTTACAGAAAGCCTGCTCCCAAATCAGGATAACTCCAGGGCTCCCTTTGGTACTTTTATGTTCAAAGGACTCAGCCTTCTAGGGCAGGGACTAATGGTGCAGCCCTCTGGGCAGAGAGAGGCTCTATCAAGTGTCAGGGTTTCCTCCTGGAAAGAATGACAAGTGAAAAAGCCAGAGTCCTCAAACCTGACCAGGCATGGATGAACCCAGGAGTTTAGGAATCAAACCATTGAGAGGAAATAGCTAATAATAATTGAAGAAAAGGCTGCTCTACCTCAAGACAAAGTACTCCATAACACACTGGCAGCCACTTACTACTGTTTTCAAACAGAATCACTGTCACCCAACCCCTGGCTATGGCCTTCTGGTTCCAGAAGCAGGAGAGAGCAAATGCAGAGATCTGGGGTCACATGGAGGAGGGAGGCATGGCAACCCACTCCAGTATTCCTGTCTACAGAGTCCCTTGGACAGAGGAGCTTAGTGGGCTATAGTCCTTAGGGTTGCAGAGTTGGACACGAATGAAGTGACTTAGCATGCATGCATGAGGTCATGTGGAAAGATGTCAGTGTTCACATGTTTTATGATTCTAATACTCATATGAAAAGTAATGTGTTATTAGAATATTGAGTTGGCCTACCTAGAAATAAGGGAAGAGGAAGGAAAACAAGTCCAGGAAGGGGAAATAGGAAAGGGTCCTGTCCTAATCTGTCTCTGTCTGGATGTGACCTTGAGAAAGGCCTCTTTCTCTGAGCCTCAGTCTCCTTACTTGTTGGACAGAAAGGCTCACTCAGGTCCCTAAGATCCTCTCCGGGATTGTCTGAGAACATCCTTCATACTTCATAAGCATCCTGGGCCTCGTCTTTAAACCCACTGAAAACAAGCTGGCCTGCTGCCTGTGTGTCCTGGGCTTGCTCCCTGAGGCAGGTGGCCCAGGTGGTCATGTCCCGTCCACACCTTTCTAACAGGCAGTGGGAGGGTGCATGAGTGAGGGAGCTGCAGACTCACAGGGCAAGCGAAGCCATCACCAACCTTATTTCTAAAGAACTGAAATGCTGGCACTAAAAATTTGGTCTATATTTCCAGTTCCCAACCCAGTTTTAGTTTATAAGCTACATATAAAAATACTTCACTTAAACAGCTACCATCAGCTGCCCCGCCTCCCTGAGTTCTTTCAAGAGCACATGCTGTCCCTTTCCAAGGTATAAACTTGTAACAAAACTGAAAGTATGGTTGACAGAGGAAGAATATAAAGGAAAACATCCCGAGGCACCAAGGTTCTTTCTGATGCCCATCAAGCACTGGGCATGACTCGGGAGAAGCAAAGGTAGAGGAAGGTTCTTTAGTTCCTTACCCAAGAATGGGGAGCTCAGGGAGGAGGCCACTCCTGTCATTCCAGTTTTAGAAGTTCCACGTCAAAGATGAGAGTGGCATTTGGTGGGATGATGCCTGGGTGTCCAGTGGCACCATAGGCATAGTCTGGAGAGATAGTCAGCTTGGCTCTCTGGCCCACGCTCATCTGTGAAGAGCAAAGAAGAACGGCAGTGCTGGACACGCTCCCCAGCTGTTCACTTAAGAGGCAGAGCTGCTGACTGGGTGCTCCTTGGCCAGGACGGTGTGGCTAGGACATTCTGGTGACCGCGTGGCTGCCTGGGCACCGGGCACCCTCTGTGAGGACGCGGAGGCAGGCAGACAGGCTGGATGAGCCTTCCATCTGGCTCCAAGGACCCGATAACTGATAAAAAATCCCTGTTGACTCCCAGAATCACCAGGCTCCCAATCCTTCTGTCCTAGTCCCACTAATCCGACTCTGGGCAGCCAACACTATAGACACGTCACCACCTAAGCCCTTCAGTGGCCTGTCACTAGAAGCATCTATACTATTCCAAAAGGAGTGCTTTGAACAAAACTTTACTTTAGAAGAAAACAACATAGAAAGTAATATTTAAGGCAGGCTACTTTTCTGCAATCTCTATATTTATACTCAGAAATGTAGAAAAAGTAAAACAAGTAATAAGATTTTCTGGGGGTACTAAGTAGCATGTACCAATTGTATGAAAATAGCATGCTACCAATTATACAAAAAAGAAAAGTATTTATACATAGTTGTACTTGCCTGTATAAACATGAAAACATTTTTGGAAGAACACAAATAATACTAGCACTTTTCTTTGGGGAGAGCAGAGGATGGCGGGAAAATTTTCACTTTCTAAAATGTATTTGTAGCTTTTTCATTTTCTCATCAAATACAAAACGTCTGTTTTCCGAACAGTGAGCAGGTTCTTTGCTTTATCCCCACTCTTTACCTATCTCTTTTAAGTCTTGTCTATTTCCTCTCACCAAATAGAACTGGAGATTGAACCAGTGTGGATAGAAGGATTTCTGTCTCTTTTTCAGAATATGCTTTACTCTACATCCTTTGTAAAAGATCACTGATTTATCTCTAAATAAATGGCTTAACCGGAGAAGGCAATGGCAACCCACTTTAATTCTCTTGCCTGGAAAATCCCATGGACAAAGGAGCCTGGTAAGCTGCAGTCCATGGGGTAGCTAAGAGTCGGACACGACTGAGCAACTTCACTTTCACTTTTCACCTTCACGCATTGGAGAAGGAAATGGCAACCCACTCCAGTGTTCTTGCCTGGAGAATCCCAGGGACCAGGGAGCCTGGTGGGCTGCCGTCTATGGGGTCGCAGAGTCAGACACAACTGAAGTGACTTAGCACCAGCAGCAACAAATGGCTTAACTTTCAGAAACTGCCTTTCCCAGGTGTCTAGATTTTTGTTCCTGCCTGGCTAGAAGTTGGCAGTACAAAACAGAGGATCTTTGTGGCTTCCTTTCCTTCGGACAACTCTCCAACTATACCCGCACCTCTCCATGGGTGCACTCCTGGCTCTCTGACCCAGTTCAAGTGATGGTGACTGAAGAGAAAGCTACAGGCTTCTTTCCTACAGCGCCCTTCAGAAACTGGGACATGTTGGACCAAAGCGGCAAGGACAGTTGAAAGCATAAGGCTTAGTCTAATAAAATTCAAAGCAATGACATCCTTTTACCCAGCAACTCCACTTCCAGAATCTGCTAGCACCTCAAATGCCCACTGCAAGGGGCGTGGTTTCTCAGTGCAGCTGTACCATTCTTCTTAGCCTCTAGAAAGAAAACAGTGGCCTTAACTATACTAACATGGAAAGATGTCCAAGACACACGGTTAGATGAAAAAAGCAAGTTGCCAAAATAGTATATGTGCCCGGACTGAAGACCTATAAGCTCAGAAAACGAACAATATCAAAAGAACAGGAAAAGGGGCAAAAGACAAGCCTTCTTCCTGTGCTTTTAATGTATGTCCTAAAGAAATATTATATGGAGGAGTTCATGCTCTATGCAGGTCTCAGAGCACCCAGATTTCCCAAAAGCAACACCACTGTGACTAATTCAGAGCAGCCTGGCTGCAGAGGGAGACTGGGCATCTCCCTAACACTTCAACAGGGCCTATCAGTCTGGGATGGGAAGTAGGCTGATAACAGTAGCTCAGTGGCAGCGATGGCTCCTGGGACACACAACACAATGATTGTTCCAGTGCTGGAACAGCCACAGAAGATGAGCCATGGGGTGGACGATGGCTGGCATGGGAGATGGCGGGTGAGCTACAGACCCAAGAGCCTACCAGACGTCTGGGGTGGGAGACAGGACAGAAAGGTACAGTTGGAGAGATTTCCAAAAGGAAGTAAGCCACAAAGATTCTCTTCGTTTTCTATTGCCGACTCCCAGCCAGGAAGGAACAAAAATCCAGGCACCTAAGAAAGGCAGTTTCTGAAAGTTTAAGCAGTTTATTTGGAGATAAGTCAGTGATATTTCATAGAGGATGTAAAGTGTATTCTGAAAAACAGAAAAACAAAAATCTCTCTATCCACATTGGCTAAATCTCCACTTCTCTTTGGTGAGAGGAAATAGACTAATTATCTACCATGGCAGAGCCTGATTATAAAGCTCCCTGGGTTGTAGGCCACAATAAACATCCCTTTACCTGGTTAGTGCCAAGAAAAAAATTCCTGGGCTTGGCGCAAGGATTAAATCCAACTGAAATTTGGCAACCCTGGATCCCTTATTGTCTACTGGGAATTTCATAGAGTTGGCAGAACAAAAGCTGTTTACACAAATGGGGAGGGGAGAAGTGAAGAAATAGACTTAAGACAAACAAAATGACTTTCTCTGTGAGCCTGACCTCTCAGAAGTGGTCTGACACAACATGGTCAATAATAAGACAAATACAAATTAAAACCATACCAAGATAATGTTTTTCACTCATTGTGTCCTGAAGCCAAAAGTTTTTAACAACACACTGTGGGAAGGGTGGGAGGAGCAGGCACCTTCATAGCCTACTGGGGGCAATTCAGTGTAATCCCTACAGATGGCAACATGGCAACATGTCAAAATCCAGTGCACACAGCTACTCAACCACTCGGTCTACTTCCAAGAATCTGCCTGTGGGAACCCCTGCACAAATGTAAAATAAAGTCCATTCAAGATTAACCACTGCAGTGTTGTTTATAATACTGAAATACTGGGAATGACCCAAATGGCCATCAAGAGAGTCCTGGTCAAATAAACAGTAGTACAGCCACCTCAGGGGATACAGACATAAGCTCCTTTTACTGTGTTTCATAGACACTATGTTTTTTACAAATTGAAGGTTTGTGGCAGCCCTGGGTGGAATAAGCTTACCTGTGCCTTTTCCCTCAGCATTTGCTCACCTCATGTCTGTGTGTCACATCTTGGTAATTCACGCAGTATTTTGAATCTTTTCATCACTACATTTGTACAGCAATATGCGGTCTTTGATTTGCTACCACAAAAAGATTATGACTCGGTGAAGGCTCAGATGTTAGTTAGCATTTTTTTAGCAATGAAGTATTTTTTAAATTAAGGCACATACATTTGATCCTTGAACAACACAGGTTTAAATTACATGGGTCCACTTACATGTCAGTGTTTTTCAACACTGAACACTACATGATCCATGGCTGGCTGAGTCCTTGGATGAGGAACTTCAGGCACAGAGCACCGGCTTTGAAAGTTATGTACGGATTTTTAACTGTTCAGGGGGCAGGGAGGTGGGGTTTGGTGTCCCTACCCTGCACTGCTCAAGGATCATCTGTCCATTGTTTTTTAGGCATAATGCTATTGCACACTTAATAAACTATAGTGTAAACATAATTTTAATATGCACTGGGAAACCAAAAAATTCATGGGACTCACTTTACTGCAAGATTTGCTTTATTGTGGTGGCCTGAAACCAAGCCTGCAATACTTGCAAGATCTGCCTACACTATGAAGCTCTATAAGGAGAGCTTCCTTCTCTTTTATGTCCTGGTATATCAAGTATCAGAGACTGATTAAATGCAAAAGAAAAGAGCAGAACAGTGTGTGAGTGTGTCTAAAAGAAGGGGGAGCACTTATAGAAATTCTACAAAAAACATTAATAAATGGAGCTATTTGGGTGAGAGAGTTAGCAATGAAATTTTTCTTACTCATAAACATAATTTAAGAAGTAGACACTAAAAAAAAAAAAGGAGAGAGAGAGAGCATACCTGGGCAACCCCTTCTTCCCAGCCTCGGATCACCTCCTGCTTGCCCAGCACAAACTTAAAGGGCTTGTTTCTGTCCCGGGAGGAATCGAATTTCTTTCCATCTTCAAGCATCCCTGTGGAAAAGAGCAGTTGTAACATGAGTAACGAGGAGGAATAACATGAGGAAAGTGAGAGCCAGCAGGATAGTGCCTGTCCTAGAGGCCAGCACTGGAAGACCTGGTGGGGTGTCCTAGGATTTCCTGTGTCCTCAGTGGGCCTCTGAGGAGCTGAGGTAGTCCCTCTATTCCAGGCTAGTGAATGCTCTTCCCCAACTCAAAGCAGTAAGTTGATACCAGAGGCAGGCTATCTACCTTGTTCTAGAGAATGGGGAAGTAGACACACTCCTGGCAGGAATTCCCAGCACTCTGGATTTCCTCCCAGACTGAGAGCAACTGTGGGCCCTTTAAGCATATACAATAGCTCACAGTCACTCTATGTGCAAGCCACATTCCTCCCTCAATTCACCCATCATCTTTTATAGAAACTGGGTAGTGTCAGAACTTAACTGAACTGTAAGATACTAGCTGGTACTGGAGAAGGAGCATTGGAAAAAGACATCAAAAACCTTTCACTGGTATACTGTCAAAAACTCTGGTTGAACTGTGGGCTTCTAATCTGAGTCAGAGACTGGGCAAGGTACTTTCCACACATTAACTTATTCAATCCTCCTCACAGCAAAGGATTCCTGTTCCCACTTCACAGAAGAAGTAACTGAGGCAGAGAGAAGTGAAGTAATGTGGTAAGGCATTAAAGCTAGGCTATAAATCCATTGTACAGGTGACAGGGATCAAGACTATACCCATGGAAAATAAATGCAAAAAGGCAAAACGGCTGTCTGGGGAGGCCTTACCAATAGCTGTGAAAAGAAGAGAAGCAAAAAGCAAAGGAGAAAAGGAAAGATATAAGCATCTGAATGCAGAGTTCCAAATAGCAAGAAGAGATAAGAAAGCCTTCTTCAGCAATCAATGCAAAGAAATAGAGGAAAACAACAGAACGGGAAAGACTAGAGATCTCTTCAAGAAAATCAGAGATACCAAAGGAACATTTCATGCAAAGATGTGCTCAATAAAGGACAGAAATAATATGGACCTAACAGAAGCAGAAGATATTAAGAAGAGGTGGCAAGAATACATAGAAGAACTGTACAAAAAAGATCTTCATGACCTGGATAATCATGATGGTGTGATCACTCATCTAGAGCCAGACATCTTGGAATGTGAAGTCAAGTGGGCCTTAGAAAGCATCACTATGAACAAAGCTAGTGGAGGTGATGGAGTTCCAGCTGAGCTATTCCAAATCCTAAAAGATGATGCTGTGAAAGTGCT
>SJYA01001955.1:1412446-1550957 GCA_006410615.1 Neotragus moschatus | reverse complement strand
CCACCTCATGCGAAGAGTTGACTCATTGGAAAAGACTCTGATGCTGGGAGGTATTGGGGGCAGGAGGAGAAGGGGACGACCGAGGATGAGATGGCTGGATGGCATCACTGACTCGATGGGCGTGAGTCTGAGTGAACTCCGAGAGTTGGTGATGGACAGGGAGGCCTGGCGTGCTGCGATTCGTGGGGTCGCAAAGAGTCGGACACGACTGAGCGACTGAACTGAACTGAACTGATAAATCCAAAAACCATTTTCATTCTACCATTCCAGTTTCTCATAAGCCAGACAATCCATACTGGAAACTTCCACTAAAAGGGGGCATTTCAGAGATGGAAATGCCAGGGGATGAGTGTCATGACAAAAGACCAATAGATACCTGCAACTCCTTGCTTACAAAAGACCACCACATTGGTTTCTCCAGAACCCAGTGTCAGCCAATTGTGATAGCTGTCACTGAGGTCTTGAAAATACTCACACCTTCATCCCAGACTGGAAGGGTCCAGCCTGTTGTTGACATATAATTAACACAATACTGATTTCATTGGAGGTGGAGGGGGGGCAACCACTATGGTTCTAAGCAACCCTCTAAAGACCCAGCAAAACACAGAATTCTGTTGTATTTGTATGTTTTCAGAGGTGGAGGGAAATTCCAACCTAAAAACCAGTGTAAACACTGGTGGTGGAATGGGGAAGCAGAGATCAACTGCCAGCTTTATCACAAAATACAGACTTTCTGTATTTTGACAAAATAGGAAAATGGGGAGTCATGGGGACAAGAACTACTGTCCTAACAGAGGAGAAGGGACCTCTGTCCTAGGGCAGAGTGAGTGATGATACTGCCTGAAACTGGGAGCTGAGGACTGAAAGGGAGACCCAAAGATGGACACAAAGTGACCTGTTAAGTNCTTTCTGTATTTTGACAAAATAGGAAAATGGGGAGTCATGGGGACAAGAACTACTGTCCTAACAGAGGAGAAGGGACCTCTGTCCTAGGGCAGAGTGAGTGATGATACTGCCTGAAACTGGGAGCTGAGGACTGAAAGGGAGACCCAAAGATGGACACAAAGTGACCTGTTAAGTCACTGTAAAGCTAGGAACTGGCACCCTAGAACTAACAAGTTCGGGTGTACATGTAGCTCATCTCTTTGCCAGAACACAATCACTATCTGATCAAAGAAATGATAAATAGTTTTCTATAAATGACAAACTGGGAGAAAACTAGATCTCCACTCTCCATAATAACTCACCATAGATGTTCCCTCTAGCCCATTTCAAGCTCTTCACACACTGATCCTACCTCAAATGAACTCAGGATCAAGGGTGAGAGCAGGCATAGAGAAGCTAGGCATCTCAGAATCCTTTCTCTTTTTCAGGAGCCTTTCCATCCATCTGCCAGAGATTGCTTATAACAAATGAGGAAACCAATTCCAAGGCTACAATTTCCAGGAAGTTGAAGGAGGTTACGCAAAAGAGGAAGCAATGTCCATTAAGAAGCAGGAATGAATGTGTATATGATGCTTTCTCAAGTGGGAATTAGGTTTTTTTAGTACTGAATGCAGAATATAAGAGAAACTATGATTATCAAAACAGGTATTAATAGTTTTGGCCAAGATGGAGGAAAAGGGATATTTACCTAATCAACCAAAAACTGAAACAAAAAGACACCAGACAAACCAACCACAGGAAAAGAAAAAAAAAAGAAACTGAATGAAATCAAAAAGAACAATGAAGACACTGGACTTTGCAATTAAAGCCTGCAATCCCTGAGAAATAAAACTAACAAGGCGAGAGCTATGATGTCCCCCAGCTTATATCCTTTGGGAGCTTCCGAGGGAAGAGAACAGAACAGAGTCTATAGGACACACACCAGGGAGGGCAAGAGCTGTAAAGGAAGATCCCCAGATTTACAGAGTCCTCCATAAGTACTCACCACAGTACTAATCAATGCATGTGGCCTGAGGACACCACTCACGGCCTGGAAAAGAACCCATCCAAAAGGTTTACAAGGAACAGTGCTCAGAGCCTACACAGGACCGGGATCAGTACTGGTTCCCACCAGTTGAACTGAAAAATGTCATGGTTCGTGAGGCACGGCATAGGATCTCTGGGAAGATCTCGCCTTAGTAATGAGGAGTAATCAGCCCCACTTGAGCGCCACTCTGGAGGACCCACCTAACAAATCATAAAAGCAAGACTGCAGAGGATCAAACTGCTCCAGGTAACTCAAGTGTGTACCCATAAAAAGCTCAAGAACATTTTTAGGAATAAAATATCCAGCACCCCAAAAGGTAAAATTCACAATGTCTAGCATTCAAAGATGGTTGTTGTTCGGTTGCCAAGTCATGTCCAACTCTTTGCAACCCCGTGGACCACAGCATGCCAGGCCTCCTTGTCCATCACAATCTCCCAGAGTTTGCCCAAGTTCATGTCCATTAAATCGATGATGCCATCCAACCTCTCATCCTCTGTCGCTCTCTTCTCCTTCTGCCTTCAATCTTACCCTGCATCAGACAAAGTCTTTTCCAGTGAGTCAGCTCATTGCATCAGGTGGCCAAAGGATTGGAACTTCAGCATCAGTCCTTCCAATGAATATTCAGAGTTGATTTCCTTTAGGATTGACTGGTTTGATNTCTGTCGCTCTCTTCTCCTTCTGCCTTCAATCTTACCCTGCATCAGACAAAGTCTTTTCCAGTGAGTCAGCTCATTGCATCAGGTGGCCAAAGGATTGGAACTTCAGCATCAGTCCTTCCAATGAATATTCAGAGTTGATTTCCTTTAGGATTGACTGGTTTGATCTGCTTGCTGTCCAAGGGACTCTCAAGAGTCTTCTCCAACAGCCCAATTCAAATGCATCAATTCTTCGGCACTCAGCCTTCTTTATGGTTCAACTCTCACATCTACACACAACTACTGAAAAGATCATCAATGCTCCTGTATTGCCTTGACAATACAAAACCTTTGCTGGCAAAGTGATGTCTTTGCCTTTTAACACACTATTTAGGTTGGTCACAGTTCTTCCAAGAAGCAATCGTCTTCTAATTTCACAGCTGCAGCCACCATCTGAACCCAAGAAGAGGAAATCTGTCACTACTTCCACCTTTTCCCCTTCTATTTGCCATGACGTGATGGGACTGAAGTGGTTGTCTAAGGCAGCTTTATAAACAGCTGAGGAAAGAAGAAAAGCAAAAAGCAAGGGAGAAATGGAAAGGTATACCCAACTGAATGCAGAGTTTCCGAGAATAGCAAAGAGAGATAAGATGGCCTTCTTCAATGACCAATTCAAAGATTACCAAGCATGCAAAGACGCAGGAAAATATGACCCACATGCAACTAATCAATCAACTGAAACCAATCCAGAAGTGACACAGATGTTAGACTGAGCAGAGGAGGAGTATAAGACTGAAGTCAAGCTTCCAGAGGTGAAAACCGTAATGCCTGAAATGAAAAAATATGCTGGGCTTAGAGGAACTGAATGGACATCCACATCCAAAGGCTTGGACCTATACTTCACATCATAATCAAATGTCAGCTAAAACTCAGCTCCAAAAGAACACTAAACCTATAAGATTTCTAGATAAACCATAGGAAAATAACCTTTGTAACTGTGAGTCATGCAAAAATTTCTTAGATATGAGGTGAAAAAGCACGCTCCGTAAAAGGACAAAATGAACTTCATCAAAAATGAAAACTTCTGCACTTTTAAAGAATACTTTTAAGAGAATGAAAAGTCAAGCCACAAAATGGGAGAAAATCTTTATGGGACATATCTCTCATAAAGGACTTGTATCCAGAATATGAAAAGAACCCTCAAAAAACTCAGCAAAAAAAAAACAATTAAAAAAGGGCAAAAGATATGAATCTATTCTTCACTGAAAAGGATAAAAAATGGCAAATAAGTACATGAAAATATGTTCAACACTGTCATCATTAAAAAACGCAAATTAAAACCACTAGGAGGTATGACTAGTATCGATTAGAATGTATACAACTAAAAAGACTCATCATATTATGTACTGGCAGGAATACAGAGGAACTGAATTCCCACACGCTGCTGGTGGGAATATAAAACAGAAGAGCTACTTTGGAAAACAGCTGGCAGTTTAAACACATACCTCCCACTTGACCCGGTCATTCTACTGGATATTTATCCAAGAGAAATGGTGCTTTTGGCTATATAAAAATACTCATATACACAAATGCTCATAGCAGACCTACTTGTAATAACCAATAACTGGAATAATCCAAACATCTGCCAGCTGGTAAACAGATAATTAAATATATCCACATGATAGAAAATTATTCAGCACTAAAAAGGAACGAACTACTGACTCGTGGAACAATATAACCTCAAAATAATTATGCTGAGTGAAAGCCAGACAAAACAGTACACATGGTATGATTCCATTTATATAAAACTTTAGAAAAGGCAACTAACCTACGCTGACTATCGGTGGTTGTCAGGGATGGGAAGAAGAGGGAGGTTTCAAAGAGTAACAAAGAAACATATTGAAACATGAAATTGTACACACTAAATATGAAGTTTATTTACTGGATGTCAATTATGCCTCTATAAAACTGTTATTTTAAAAAACAGGAGAAAGGGGAAAAAGTGAGATTTACTAAAATGCTACCTGCTTGTTTCCTACACCCAACCAGGCAGTGGATGGCAGGTGCTTCCTCTGTTTGGGAAGCAGCAGGTAAAGCAGGCAAATCAGCCTCAGCAGCTGCTTCCATTTTAACTCTGGACGTCTCCGTGCCAGAATCAGGAGCCCTTGGACAGTGAAGCCACCTGCCAAGTTAGTGCTGTAATTTCCTAGAGAAAACACTTCTCTGCTGAGAGAAGGCAACTGAGGTTACAGTGCAGACACGACAGCTGATACTCTTTAAGCTCCAAAGGCCATTCTTAGCAAAAACCTGGATCACCAGCATGACCTTCTATTTAAAGAACTGACTGATTCCATTTCTGATTATACACAAATCTATACCTCATGACCCAGAAACTGTCTAGGATAGCTACGTACTCTTGATGTCAAGAATTAGTTCTCGTCTTTCCCAACTGAACATGGCTCGAGATCAGACCTGGACTCAAGCAGTTCTACGTCCCTGAGGCACTCAGCTCAACCCCTGGCACTCATGAGTGCTTTAGGCTCTGCTTCATCTGCACAGTTTTTAAGAACTAGCAGGACAACAAGGCTCTGGACCTCTTCCCTATGTGATAAAAAGAATCTGAGGGGTAATCCCAGAATGGCAGTTTTTTACACTCAGCACCTTTAAATTCCTCAGCAATTCCGGGCTCTCCAGTTAAAAGCACAAGGCCACGGAAGGAGCAAAAGCTATGGCTGGCTGAGGGACTGTTAAATCGGCCTCTGGCTGCAATGCAGTTGATGTCACCTTCACCTGGGTCTACTCCCAAGCTGTTTTTGCTGTTCTTTGGGGAAGAATCACACTCAGATCCCTGGAGAGGGAGCAGGAGGGCTTTAAAAAAAAAGAGAGAGCATATGCATGATAGTGGGGAAGTCTCCAGGTCCTCTCCTGGCAGGATGCCACCCACAGCATGGCTTTCGGCTGCCTGTCTGTTATGGAGNGCTGTTCTTTGGGGAAGAATCACACTCAGATCCCTGGAGAGGGAGCAGGAGGGCTTTAAAAAAAAAGAGAGAGCATATGCATGATAGTGGGGAAGTCTCCAGGTCCTCTCCTGGCAGGATGCCACCCACAGCATGGCTTTCGGCTGCCTGTCTGTTATGGAGGGCTCTTTCTTGCTCAAAAGGACCCAGCAGAGGCAGACCTGGCCAGCAGCTGCTATGCAAAGGCACCTAGGACTGTTTCCAGGTGCTCGGCCCATGCCACAGAAGCAGTGGTTAAGACCCAAGGCCAGAGAATTCACTGGTGGTCCAGTGGTTAAGGATCTGACTCTTGCTGCCAAGGGCCTGGGTTCAATCCCTAGTCAGCAAAGATCCGGCATGGCACGCAGCCAAAAAAATAAAAATACATAAATAATACATTAAAAAGAAAATAAAAAATCTTAAAAAAAAGAGAAGGACCCGAGGCTAGCATTTGGAGATTCTGGAGAACCCTTGGGTTATTTCACTTAACAGAAAAGAAGACACTTCTAGCGCACTCTGCTTCTTGGAAGGCAGAGTTCCCAGACACCCTCTACTGGGTAAGGGAAGATGACTGAGGAAGGCATGAATCTATGGCCTCACCACGTGTTGTAGTTAAAGCTCATGATTCACAGTGTGCTTTTCACTAGCTGATACATCTTTGCACGTGGTTTTCACAGGAAACACTTTGCAGGGCCTCAAATACAGAAAGTTTTAGACCACCAACCAACAACAAAAAAAACCTAAACCAAACAACAACAAAACAGAATATCCCAAACCCAAAACTTTCAAAACTATATAAAGTTCTTGCTACTTACAGTTGGGAGAGGGAGGAAGAATTTCTACTTTTAACTTAATACCAGTTAGTTTTTTAAGGAATCTGCATACTCTTCTCCAAAATAGCTAGTATCAATTTACATTCCCACCAACAGTTCAAGAGGGTTCCCTTTTCTCTACATCCTCTATTTATTATTCGCAGACTTTTTGATGATAGCCATTCTGACAGGTATGAGATNTTTAAGGAATCTGCATACTCTTCTCCAAAATAGCTAGTATCAATTTACATTCCCACCAACAGTTCAAGAGGGTTCCCTTTTCTCTACATCCTCTATTTATTATTCGCAGACTTTTTGATGATAGCCATTCTGACAGGTATGAGATGATACCTCACTGTAGTTCTGATTTGCATTTCTCTAACGATGAGCAATGCTGAGCATCTTTTCATGTGTTTATTAGCCACCTGTATGTCTTCTTTGGAGAACTGTCTGTTCAGGCCTTCTGCCCACTTTTTGATAGTGTTGTTTTGTCTTTCTGATATTGAGTTGCCTGAGCTGCTTGTATATTTTAGAGATTAATCCTTTGTCAGTCGCTTTACTACTATTTTCTCCCATTCTGATGGCTGTCTTTTCACCTTGCTTAAGTTTCCCTCATTGTGCAAAAGCTTTTAAGTTTAATTAGGTCCTTTTTTTTAAAATTTCCATTACTCTAGGAGGTGGGTCATAGAGGATCTTGCTGTGATTTATGTCAGAGTGTTTTGCCTATGTTTTCCTCTAAGAGTTTTATATAGTTTCTGGCCTTAGATTTAGGTCTTTAACCCATGTATTTTTGTGTATGGTGTTAGGAAGTGTTCTAATTTCATTCTCTTACATGTAGCTGTCCAGTTTTCCCAGCAACACTTATTGAAGAGGCTGTCTTTTCTTTATTGTATATTTTTGCCTCCTTTGTCAAAAATAAGGTGCCCATAGGTGTGGGGATTTATCCGCAGGCTTTCTATCTTGTTCCATCGGTCTACATTTCTGTTTCTGTGCAAGTACAATACTGTCTTGATAATTGTAGTTTTGTAGTATAGTCTGAAATCAGGAAGGTTGATCCCTCTAGTTCCATTTTTCTTTCTCAAGGTTGCTTTCGGTTATTCAGGGTATTCTGTGTTTCCATACAAACTGTGAATTTTTTATAGTTCTGTGAAAAACACAATTGGTAATTTGATAGGGCCTGCATTGAATTTGTAGATTGCTCTGTGTAGTCATTTTGACAACACTGATTCTTTCAATCCAAGAACATGGCATCTCTGTTTGTATTCTTTGATTTCTTACAGTCTTCTGCATACAGGTCTGTTGTCTCTTTAGGTAGGTTTATTCCTAGGTTATTTTATTCATTTAGTTGCAGTGGTGAACAGGATTGTTTCCTTCATTTCTCTGATTTTTCATTGTTACTATATACAAAAGTAAGGGATTTCTGTGTATTAATTTTATATCATGCAACTTTACTAAATTCAGTGATTAGCTTAAGTGGTTTTTTGGTAGCATTTTTAGGGTTTTCTATGTATAGTATCATATCATCTGCACATAGTGAGTTTTACTTNGATTGTTTCCTTCATTTCTCTGATTTTTCATTGTTACTATATACAAAAGTAAGGGATTTCTGTGTATTAATTTTATATCATGCAACTTTACTAAATTCAGTGATTAGCTTAAGTGGTTTTTTGGTAGCATTTTTAGGGTTTTCTATGTATAGTATCATATCATCTGCACATAGTGAGTTTTACTTTTTCTTTTCCAATCGGATTCCTTTCTTTTTCTTCTCTGAATGCCATGGCAAGGACTTTCAAAACTATACTGAATAATAATGGTGAGAGTGGGCACCCTTGTCTTACTCCTGATCTTAGAGGAAATGCTTTCAGTTTCTTACCATTGAGAATGTTTGCTATGGGTGTGTCATATATAGCCTTTATTATGTTGAGGTATGTTCCTTCCATGCCGATTTTCTGGAGTTTTTATCATAAATGAATGTTGGAATTCTGTCGAAAGCTTTCTCTGCATCTACTGAGATGATCCTATGGTTTTTATTTTTCAATTTTGTTAATCTGGTATATCACATTGATTGACTTGTGCATAATGAAGAATCTTTGCATCCCTGGGATAAACTTGAGGATTAATCTCCAAAATATGTAAGAGCTCATACAGCTCAATATCAGAAAAACAAACAACCCAATCAAAAAGTGGGCAGAAGACCTAATAGAAGTATGATACCAATCAGAACAGGAATGCAGACTTTCCACACTCTAGCTGAAGTCTAATGCCAGGTCCTAACTGACCACTTGAAACAGTCACTGAGTATCTACTCCATGCCAAGCACCAAAGGAGAGAGACCCTGGAGACCACCAGCCCTGTGGGGCTGACTTCCTGGAGCCTGCAGTCTCCTGGGGAAAGAGCAGATGTAACCACACCCTGGCTGATGGGCACCTTGTTAGAGACAGAAGTGTAAGTGTGTGCACACATCTGAAGTGTCACTTTAGCCAAGGGTCAGGGGAGCCCACTGAGGGGGTGTCATTTAAGCTGCAAGAGGAGCCTGGCCTGGTGAGAAGTGGAGGCAGTGTGGCAGGCCAGAGGCCTTCCTGAGGGGAAAGGTTAGTGTGTTTCGGGAACTGAATGCAGGCCAGGGTGGCCTGAGCTCCTGGGAAGGGAAAAGGAAAGGCAGAGAGAGCAGAGACAGAAGCAGCCAGGAGATTATCCCCCTTTTTCTTTCCCTTTCCTCCTCCTGCTCTTTGTGCTGCTAGAATTTATCAGGCCAAAGTTAAAGGGGCCCAAGGGAACATATGCTTAAGTTGTTCAAAACATCTCCGGCCTTTTCCATGGGAAATAGATGACAATACTGTTTTTAGAAAAAATCCCAAGGCAGATAAATGAGCCTTAGTTTACAGACACAATGAACTGTATCTATAACATTTCAACTCCTATTTATAGAAAATCAAGGTAGTGGAAGGAGTTACACACAACCAGGAGAAAACAATGAGACAGACGGGGGGGGGTATTCTAATCAGAACTTTACAAAAATCAGTTTTAAACCACCAAACATGTTCAAGTTAAAATTTTTATTGTATAAATTATATCCAATAAAGCTGTCAATAAAAAAAGTCTGAGAGCCATTGCAAGGACCCAGAGTTCTTTGGAGAGAGGTGACTAATGCAAGGAACAGAACAGTGAAGCCAAGGAAATGATTAAAAACAGTGGAAGCATGTCAAAAAGGTGGGTCTGCGCGAAAGCACACTCGGTCACTTCAGTCGTGTCCAGCCCTTTGTGACCCTAAGAGCTACAGCCCGCCGTTCATGGGACTTTTGTGACAAGAATACTGAAGTGGGTCGCCATGCCCTCCTTCAGGGGATCTTCCTGACCCAGGGATCGAACCCACGTCTCCTGTGTCTTCTGCACTGCAGGCAGATTCTTTACTGCTGACCCAGCCAGGAAGCCCGCTGAAGGGGCTCCTACTGGCCAAATCTGGGACAAGAGTTATCAAAAAGAATAATGAATAGCAATGATTTTAAGGCCCTGAGTAAAATATGAGTCCCTAGTATACTAAAGATAAGTAAATAAATAAACAGACGGGGAGTCATTTGTCACCATGGAGTCTGACTATAAAACCAATCCCTGACCTTAAAATTGATAATTAAAGGGAAAGAATTCAGCTTTACCCTGGGTAATAGAAGAGCAGTTAATAAATGTGGAAGATATAAAAAAAAAAGTTTTTAATTACCATTTAGTAAATTAAATGCCAATGAAACAGTTTTCTCAGGTAAGAATCATCAACTGATATAAAAACCAGTAGGTGAAAGGCTGGTGAGGAGCAGTGCATATGCAGGATGTCCCAGCCCTTTGACAATGGCCCCCTTAATTCAAAGGGTAAAATGCATAATCACAAAAAAGATCAATTTAGCATCACAAATAGTGATGTTCCCCAAGGTATGCCGAGTATGAAGTACACAGCATCATGTTAGAAGTCTTCACACTAAAATGTTTTAACCAGAAACTGTTTAGACATTTAGGAAATCAAGATAGTGGAAGGAGTTACACAACAATCAGGAAAAAACAATGAGATTGATGTGGGGGTATGCTATAACAATAAGTGCTCTCTTTGGAAAAGCAGTGAGATATGAAGACTCTTCTGGATGTCTACTACAGACATAACTTCCAACTGAACTCTTTTTTTTTTTTTAAGCTATTGGAAAACACTTTGAAGACAACTGAGGTAGTTTCAATATGCATTTGGCTTTAGATACTACTGAATCATTTAAAATTTTCTCAGATGTGACCAGAATTAGAATAGGGAGGATACTCTCATTCTTATAGCATGCTCAAGTACTTAGAGAAAAAGTATCATGTCAGAAGCTTCTAGTGGCTCAGCTAAAAACTCAACATAGATTATATCCATCTACATATACCTGTAAGTAGACCGAATTGGCAAACACGACAAAATGTCAACCATCATGGAATCTAGGTGGTGGGCACGTGGGTAATTACAGTTCTATTTTGATTTTTCTCTAATTCTGACAACTTTACAAATAACAGTTGCACATAGATGCAAGAATTCTATGTGGTCTTTAGTTCATGTAAGACAAGTGAGCCTTCTGCTCGCACCTGTGGAAGAAGAAAGCTGGCATCCATGTGATTCCATATTTTGGTAATCACAATCCCAGAGGAAGGAAAATAACATTTCCATAGCAAGGTCCATTTGCAAAATGTTACAATCCAATTATGTTAAGGAAACTTGAAGGTAAAAGGATGGACACTTTAACCTGCACACACTAATGAGCTGGTGTAGCCCACCCTGACCATCGTACACCCACCAAGAGTCAGTAACAAATACTAAAACTCCTTTCGTCTCCAAATTAAAGAGAACAGCTGCAGTTTTCTTAGCCAAAATATTCTGCAGGCAATGTGGAGGCCTGTTTTAAGATGAACCTTCACTCAGAGTCATCTGAGAAATGGAAGAGTCTCAGCCTATGCAACTCTGTCCACCCTAAACTGAGGGATGATAAGACACCTCGCGCTGGGGACACAGGGGCTTTTCGTGACCCATGTGCAATGACAGCATTACGGTTGCTGCTGCCCCCGGCAACTCCTCACAGCAGGCACTGTTTCCCATTTTTAATAGATGGCATATGGAAGCCGAAATGTGGATCACGTGCCCAAGCTAAAATCTGAACCCAGTAAAGGACCCACATCTTTGGGGATCACTGTCTGCGTGGAACCACTTCTGCGCACCTGCCCTTGGCACACTCTAAACACCCAGGATACAACGAGGGCCCTGTTTCCGCACCGCCACCAACATTCCAGCGTCCACACAGTAGCTAGAAGGCAGGCGATTCTGTTAAAATCTGGATCAGCTCATGACTCCCATCTCAGAAAGCAAGCCCCACCGTTACCTCATCTACTACCGCCTCCCTACACAATCCACTCCAGCTAATACACCGAGTGATGCTCCAGCCGCTGGGCCTCTGCGCTAGCTCCTCTCTGCCTGAAGACTCCCCTCCTTGACAGCCGCATCAGTCACTCCCAGCTTCCCTTGGGCAAATATTAAGTGTAATTTTGTAAGACGTTTTTTCCAACCACCCTCACTACAAGCTGTAAAGCCCCTTCCTGGGCCCTCACTCTGCTTTAACCTCTCTCCACAGAGCTCCTCACCACCCAATGTGTCACACCTTCACGCTGCTAGTAGCTTCCCCACCAGACCAGGCCTTTGTTCAGTTCACTGGCTGTGTCCCCAGTGCCTGGCTGGTTTCTGTTGCTCAATAATTACCGGCTGTAGGAAGGAAAAGGGTCCTGCTGTGGCCCTGCCCAAACAGTTACAGTCTGCCTGCCTGAAGCCAGCACACATGGGGGAAGCCATCTGAGCAGTCTCTGCTGGGGGCGAGCCTTCCTCCAGATATTGGATCACCAGCCAAGAAACACCCAGCAGGGG
This sequence comes from Neotragus moschatus, assembly GCA_006410615.1. NCBI lineage: Eukaryota > Metazoa > Chordata > Mammalia > Artiodactyla > Bovidae > Neotragus > Neotragus moschatus. Next base: position 1,538,622 of record SJYA01001955.1, on the reverse strand, counting down.
AGGGGGTGGAATAAAGCAGGGAGGAGAGAGGAGACAGAGGCTAAAGAAAAGCAGTGGGTGGGGAGGGGAGCTGCAGTGTCCCTTCAAGTGTACCTCCTGAGGTGATGAAATCGAGGCATCCTTGATTTTTTTCAGCCAGAAGTCAGGCTACAGACAAGTTAAACCTGATCCCAAGGACAAGATGTCAATTGTAAAAAAAGAATCCCTCGATCCACTTGGGGTTGCTCTGACAATGGCAGGCACGTGGCCTGCTGATGTGAGTAAAAGGGACATAAGCTTAGCAGTGTGTCAGGACAAGCTCAATAACAGAGTTGACGAAGCTACTGGAGGCAAGGAGCGAGCCATGAGGATCCACTTGATCCTCAAGGCACCTGTTTGGCAGGTTATCTTTCCACTTCCTCCTTCTCACCTCAGTGCCTGCCTGTCATGCTCCTAGGAGGGCCCTGGCTAGAGACAGTACAGCTTTCACCTTCCCTTCTGACATCACCTAGACGTGGCATAGGTCTTTCTTTGAGGCCGTGCTCATGCTGTGCTCTGCTAGAGGCTGTGGAAGTTCCCAGAGGGAGCCTGGGGAGTAGCATCCAGGATACAACTGGCAGCCACCAGAAGCACTTAGAACATCCATGTGGTCAAAGTCAGCCTGTGCTAATCATATCCTGGTGACGGAGAGAAGATTTTGGCTTCCTTATTTCCAACGCTGATCATTTGAAGCTGCTCCTAAATCAGCAGCAGCAGTTACCTGGATCTAGAGAATTCACCTGACCTGAACCTGGGTCTATTCTCCATCCTAGGAACTGTAACCACTGGAGCCACACAGCCAAGCAGTCTGAGCTAGCTATGCAAAAGAAGACAGAAACAGGGGGCAGGGGTGGGAGGTGGGCACCAGGGATGTCCACCATCCATGACGGGAGAAGCAGAGAAACAGCCCCAACAGGAGACTACTGAGATAGGTGGGTAGAGAAAAACAAGATGAAAACTAGGAGGATCGTGAGAATTTCTTCTCCTCAAGGTTCAGTGAGGAGTGGTTCTCTTGTATTTGAGTACCCTCAGATTTTTATGATACTCTTCACCATGTTCCCTCAAGATGGACTCTGTTCCAAGTGACTTTAAGTCACTCAACTGCTACAGATGAAATCCCAAAGGGCTTACCCATTCCTCTCACGCCCCCGCAGGTCTCAAACAGGTTCTTCCTGGGAGGCTGATGGCAAAGACCCACAGGAACAAAGACGCCTGCCCAAGAACAGCCTATTCTATGAGCATGAGGCAGAGCTGGCTTCTCACCAGGGTGTCTTTGTAGGGCTTATCAAAACTGAAATAAACAAGAAAGCTTTTGTCCTAACGCATGCCAGGGTCGCACTGCTGTTCTGGGAACACGTGGGTGGGTGCCACCCTCAAGGAAAACACAGACGTGGAGAAGAGGCACTGGGAGCCCTGATGGTGTCCTGGGTCCCACAGCCATCTGTTCTCTTAGGAAAAGCCTCCAGACATGCGTTGTGGGGACACTTCACTAAGAGGCACAGTGAAACTTCGTTCTGCCGACATGCTGGCGTCCAGTCCTGCCATCAGCACCAGAAGATGGGTGAGCCAAGGACAAGGGGCACAGACCTGGGAATGGGCCAGGTGGAGCCAATTAACCTAATGTGACTACTTAGAAACTGGGAGGAGATGGGGGAGAAGTCAACTCATCACCTCTCTGCGACCCTGCCCCAGTTGGCTGTGGGAACTGAACGAACTGCCCACTCACCTAGCACTGTAAAAGGCAACGGTTACTCTTCTCACCTCACAGATCAAAATCAACAAAACTGACATGTTCTCTTCCACTAGACCTCCTGGGCTCAGGTGCTGACCACGGTCTACAAAGACAACCATTTAAAACATCGAAACCACTTTACAGTTTCTTTTGTAGGTATGAGATAGTTCCCTACCAAGATAGGTTTCAATACTTGCTCGTATGGTAGCCTTTTTAAAAGTTCCATCTCTAACTCCCTACACCCCCACCCTCTTTTCTACACAGGGAGAAGGGCCAGAGGAATAAAAAACCCAGAGAAATAAAAGGGCATCAGAGAGGGGCATGTTAGCTGCCTTTTTCCCTTCCAAAAGAAAAGTCATTTCCCTCAACAGAGGGCTCCCCCCATGATCTGAGAGAGAAGGCGAGAGCTTATCCCCCAGCAGCAGGTTCAGAACTGCCTACAGCCTACGTGAGGGGGGGGAGCGGTGACATAGAGGAAGGAGGAGGAGGAACCGAGGAAAGGGTGGGAAGGAGGAAAAAGGGAAGGAGGAAGGGGAGGGAAGGTTGTTCATATTAACAACTGTGGCTACGCCAATCACCAGCACCCACTACAGCTAAGTCTCCGCCTGCTCAGCCTCCCCACTCCCCTCCCTACCAACTACAACCCAGGAGAACCTTGTAAGGGCATGGAGTAAAAAATGGTCTCAAGGAATATGACTGTCATGTTAAAATTCTGGCTGAGAGTCTAATACTTCCTTTGGCTTATAATACTGTTTGTTTTCCTAACTGGGCCTCAGTTTCCTTATCTCTTGAACGGGATTAAGTTTCTACTCTTAGAAGGACTGGGGGCGCTAAATTACATGTTATGTCAACCCGGGTCATCACCGCCACTGAGGCCAGGATTTATAAAGTGGCTCAAAACTAAGAAAAGGAAAGGGACGTTGCAGATCTAATTTCTCCAAGGCCAGGCTGGGCCAGAGCAAAGACTTAGAAAGTGGGATGTCTCCCCACCCGCAGCGCGGGGCCGAGTTCCCACGGACTAGGAATTACCTCGCCCTTCTTATCTCCATCGAAGGGTGGGGCGGAAGCGGCGATAGGGTGTAAACCGAGCCCAGAAATGCTATAAATCCTCTCTGATGGTCCTTGGCCAGAGCTCTGCCCATCCTGAGCTTGTGACCTTGGACAAGTGACTTCGTCGCCCCAAGCCTCAGTTTCCCCATCCGCGCTGTGGGCAGAACGGCAGCATCTCTGACACAGAACCGCTTTCGAAGTGCGGAATAAAGCTCGGCCCGCGCGCCAGCTCGGCCCGCCCGAGGTTCGGCAGGCCCGACGCTGCCCCCTCGGGGGCGCTGCCAACATCCAGGCCTCGGCCTCGGGCCACGCGGGCCTGCCGCCGCCACGCCCCAGGCCTTTGCCCCCAGGCCGCGCCGGCTGCCCCCCGACCCCTGAGCCGCCCCCTACCCAGGTCCTGCGACTCACCCGTGTAGTGCACCACGCAGGTCTGGCCGCGCTTCGGGAAGGTGCGCCCTGAGGAGACAGACAGACGCGCGAGGTGAGCGGATGCGCGAGGTGGCCGGGGCACCCCGGGGCCACCGGGCGCGCGCCTACTCACCGTCTCCGGGAGAGATGGTTTCCACCTGCACTCCCATGGCTGCGGTAGCGGCGGACGCTGGGTTGGCCAACGGGCTGCGCGACAGGCAGCGTGGACCGAGACCGGATCTCGCAGCGATTCCGCGGCTCTGCCTCGACCCTCCGCGCTACGGCTGCGCACGCGCGCGCCCCCGCACGCCCCGCCCTGCGTGCGCGCCCCACACGGCGCGCACGTCCCCGGAGCCCCGGCCGCGGGGCAGTGGGGGGAGGGGGGCGGGGAAACCGGAAACCCGGAAGCCCCGAGGCCTCCGGATGCTGCCTTTCAGAGGGGCCGGGCTGCTTCCCCCACCCTTCCTTTCTCCGTGCTACCAGCGGAGCAGGCATCACTAATCCAGTTTCCGCGTATGAGATGGGAGAGTCAGAATTGGGGATCGGCCAGCTACTAGCTGGGGGACGACTAAATCCTCGCCTACTCATCCTGTGAAAAGGATGGTTGTGAGAGGTTCGCAGATGTGCGTTCACGTTAGCATTCCAGTCAGTGGGTCACGATCCTGAGCTCTGTTTTTCTGTGGAGAAGGAGTCTTCAGCCTTTACACTGTGCTGCAGGAAACCTGTCCCTCTCTTGTCCGGATTCATTCATTCACCCATTCATAACTTACACACTTACACTTACTGAGCATCTACTCTCTGTCATGCGCTGTGTTAGATGCTGGGGTAACAGTAGTTAAAAGAGACAGACTCGGTCCCTAAGGGAGATCCAATCAAATCACCACAAAGATAAATGTAAAGTTTCAAATCCTTAAGTAATGTGAGAGTGGTTCATGGCATTGTGCTCTGAAGGACATATGACATAGATGTGTAACTTAACATGGACTGTGGTGACATGCTTCCCTGAGGTAGCCAGGTTTAGCCAAGTTCTGAAGGGGTTGACCAGCTCATGTTAAAAACATGACCCCAAAGTTCTTTAACACTATTATCATCTCTGTCCCCTTTCCTTTGAATCTCAGGGAGCCTGTGACTGCTTTGGCAATTTTTGCATTATTTAGGATATGGTCTGTGACAGAAACCTAAAGGCAGTCAGTCCTGGAAGGACTGATGCTAAAGCTGAAGCTCCAATCCTTTGGCCACCTGATCCAAAGAACTCATTCATTAGAAAAGACCCCGATGCTAGGAAAGATTGAAAGCAGGAGGAGAAGTGGACAACAGAGGATGAGATGGTTGGATGGCATCACTGACTCAATGGACATGNACCCAGGTCCTGCGACTCACCCGTGTAGTGCACCACGCAGGTCTGGCCGCGCTTCGGGAAGGTGCGCCCTGAGGAGACAGACAGACGCGCGAGGTGAGCGGATGCGCGAGGTGGCCGGGGCACCCCGGGGCCACCGGGCGCGCGCCTACTCACCGTCTCCGGGAGAGATGGTTTCCACCTGCACTCCCATGGCTGCGGTAGCGGCGGACGCTGGGTTGGCCAACGGGCTGCGCGACAGGCAGCGTGGACCGAGACCGGATCTCGCAGCGATTCCGCGGCTCTGCCTCGACCCTCCGCGCTACGGCTGCGCACGCGCGCGCCCCCGCACGCCCCGCCCTGCGTGCGCGCCCCACACGGCGCGCACGTCCCCGGAGCCCCGGCCGCGGGGCAGTGGGGGGAGGGGGGCGGGGAAACCGGAAACCCGGAAGCCCCGAGGCCTCCGGATGCTGCCTTTCAGAGGGGCCGGGCTGCTTCCCCCACCCTTCCTTTCTCCGTGCTACCAGCGGAGCAGGCATCACTAATCCAGTTTCCGCGTATGAGATGGGAGAGTCAGAATTGGGGATCGGCCAGCTACTAGCTGGGGGACGACTAAATCCTCGCCTACTCATCCTGTGAAAAGGATGGTTGTGAGAGGTTCGCAGATGTGCGTTCACGTTAGCATTCCAGTCAGTGGGTCACGATCCTGAGCTCTGTTTTTCTGTGGAGAAGGAGTCTTCAGCCTTTACACTGTGCTGCAGGAAACCTGTCCCTCTCTTGTCCGGATTCATTCATTCACCCATTCATAACTTACACACTTACACTTACTGAGCATCTACTCTCTGTCATGCGCTGTGTTAGATGCTGGGGTAACAGTAGTTAAAAGAGACAGACTCGGTCCCTAAGGGAGATCCAATCAAATCACCACAAAGATAAATGTAAAGTTTCAAATCCTTAAGTAATGTGAGAGTGGTTCATGGCATTGTGCTCTGAAGGACATATGACATAGATGTGTAACTTAACATGGACTGTGGTGACATGCTTCCCTGAGGTAGCCAGGTTTAGCCAAGTTCTGAAGGGGTTGACCAGCTCATGTTAAAAACATGACCCCAAAGTTCTTTAACACTATTATCATCTCTGTCCCCTTTCCTTTGAATCTCAGGGAGCCTGTGACTGCTTTGGCAATTTTTGCATTATTTAGGATATGGTCTGTGACAGAAACCTAAAGGCAGTCAGTCCTGGAAGGACTGATGCTAAAGCTGAAGCTCCAATCCTTTGGCCACCTGATCCAAAGAACTCATTCATTAGAAAAGACCCCGATGCTAGGAAAGATTGAAAGCAGGAGGAGAAGTGGACAACAGAGGATGAGATGGTTGGATGGCATCACTGACTCAATGGACATGAGTTNAAGCTGAAGCTCCAATCCTTTGGCCACCTGATCCAAAGAACTCATTCATTAGAAAAGACCCCGATGCTAGGAAAGATTGAAAGCAGGAGGAGAAGTGGACAACAGAGGATGAGATGGTTGGATGGCATCACTGACTCAATGGACATGAGTTTGAGCAAGCTCCGGGAGATGGTGATGGACAGGGAAGCCTGGCATGCTACAGTCCATGGGGTCGCAAAGAGTTGGACATGACTGAGCAACTGAATTCAACTGTGACAGAAACCACATTAACAGTGGCTGAAATGAAGCAGAAGTTGGTGTCTTGGGACGTTCCTGATGGTCTAGTGGCTAAGACTCAACACTCCCAATGCAGAGGGCCCGGATTTGATCCCTAGAGAGGGAACTAGATCCTACATGCCGCAACAAAATGAAGATCCTGTATGCCACAACTAAGACCTGGTACAGCCAAATAAATATATAAAAAAAGAGGGGGATGGAAATCCCACCTCCTTGAAACCAGGGTGGCAGATGAGAAATGCCCTATGATAGCAGTCCCCCTGAAGACAGAACTGACCTTGTGGCAGCTCCTCACAAGACTGCCTGACTTCCCATGTTCCCACAGATCCCAGGAGTTCCACCAGGGCGTAGATCAGCTGTAGTCAAACCTTGCCTACATGGTCTAGGTGTATATGTGCAAGGTTGTCAGGGCACCAGTACAGAGCATTTCCCTAAACAGAGTCCTCCCCAGAGAACAAGAAACACAAGAACTCTATGAGAGTTCCCAGGGTGAGGTGAGAAGAGCTGTGGGCAGGGAGGAGGGAGTCCTGGGTTCTAGATTTGGCATTGCCAGTGACTTGCTGTGTCACTTGAGTAAGTTCTTCCCCCTCTCTGAGCTTCTGTAAAGACAAGGGGTTTGTCTAGATGATCTCCAAGGGCTGGGAAGACTTTAATGATCTCTGATTCCAGAAGAGTGCCTGACACATAGTAGAGGCTTAAACATGAGTTGTTGAATGTATGGCAAAGGGAAATTCACAGTGCAGATTCATAATGTAATTGCTGTGAGATCTGTGCTGTTAAGACTCTGTTCTTGTTCAGTCACTCAGTTGTGTCCGATTCTTTGCCACCCCATGGGCTGCAGCACACCAGGCTTCCCTGTTCTTCACTATCTCCCAGAGTTTGGTCAAACTCATGTCCATTGAAATGGTGATACCACCCAACCATCTCATCCTCTGTCACGCTCGTGTCCTCCTGAATTCAATCTTTCCCAGCATTGAGGTCTTTTTCAATGACTTGGCTCTTTGCATTAGGTGGCCAAAGTATTGGAGCTTCAGCATCAGTTCCCCAATGTATATTCAGGGTTGATTTCCTTTAGGATTGACTGGTTTGATCTCCTTGCTGTCCAAGGGACTCTCTAGAGTCTTCTCCAGCACCACTGTTCAAAAGCATCAGTTCTTTGATGCTCAGCCTTCTTTATAGTTCAGCTCTCACATCTGTACATGACTACTGGAAAAACTTTGACTACACAGACCTTTATTAGCAAAATGATGTCTCTGCTTTTTAATACACTATTTAGGTTTGTTGTAGCTTTTCTTCCTAGGAGCAAGCATCTTTTAATTTCGTGGTTGCTGTCATCATATGCAGTGATTTGGGAGACCAAGAAAATAAAATCTGTCACTTCATTTGCCATGAAATGATGGGACCAGATGCCATGATCTTTGTTTTGTTTTTTTTTTAATGTTGAGTTTTAGGCCAACTCTTTCATCCTCATCAAGAAGCTCTTTAGTTCCTAGTCCTTAGTCACGTCCAACTCTTTGCAACTCCACAGACTATAGCCCACTAGGCTCCTCTGTCCATGGAATTCTCCTGAAGTGGGTAACCATTCCCTTCTCCAAGGGTTCTTCCCAACTCAGGAATAGAAGCCAGATCTCCTGCATTGCAGGCAGATTCTTTACCATCTGAGCCACCAGGGAACCCCATTTTAAGCCAACTTCTTCACTCCCCTCTTTCATCCTTACCAAAAGACTCTTTAGTTCCTCTTTGTTTTCTGCCATTAAAGTCATATCATCTGCATGTCTGAGATTGTTGATATTTCTCCTGGCAGTCTTGATTCCAGCTTGTGATTCATCCAGCCCTGCATTTCGTGTGATGTACTCTGCATAGAAGTTAAATAAGCAGGGTGACAATATACAGCTTTGACGTACTCCTTTCCCAATTTGGAACCAGTCTGTTGTTCCATGTCCAGTTTTAACTGTTGCCCCTTGTCCTGCATACAAGTTTCTCAGGAGACAGGTAAGATGGTCTGGAATTTCCATCTCTTTCAGAATTTTCCACAGTTTGTTGTGATCCATATAGTCTAAGTCTTCAGTGTAGTCAAAGAAGCAAGGTTTTTTTGTTTTTTTTAATCCCTTGCTTTTTCTATGAACCAGTGGAAGTTGGCAATTTGATCTCTGGTTCCTCTGCTTTTTCTAAATCCAGCTTGTCCATCTGGAATTGTACAGCTCAAAATTCTAAGGTTAAAAAAAACAAACAGATAGTATAACGTAAGTTTTCTTACCCTTCTGGCCACCACAATTAGCATTTGATGTGTCTTTCCAGCCTGTTTGTGGTGTCTGTACAGATACAAGCAAATACATATTTATATAGATTTATTATATGTGGGAGGAAGTGAAAGAAACCACAGTATGTCATTCCAAAATGTGCCTCTTTGACATGAAAATTATTTATACTGAAAACAGGAAGCAGAAAACCCAGAAAACCTCCCCCTTTTCTACCTTTAATGGCAGGATATAAATTCTTTTATTAGAGACAGACATTTCAACCTAGACATGACACCAGAGGAATCTACAAAGAAACCTTCTATTAGTTTCCTCCCCTGTATTTACCTTCCCACAATCTGCCATCTTTGGAAGCGATACAGCTTTACTTTGTCCTATCATTTTTCTACAGATTTATTGTTCCTTGTTGAAGATGCTATATAAACTAGAATTGTAACCTGCCATTTTTTAGTTACTTTTTACTTGATTTCTCCTTCATGATGTGCACTGTACACGTTAATAAGCTGCTTTTTGTAACCTATACTTCGTGTTTTCTTTCTTCTCTCCCTAATGGGGTTGGGGTGAGGATCGTGGATTAATACTTGTGCAGTGCTAAGAACAGTGCCTGGCACATGTAAGCTGTATTCTTGGAAATCACTTATCAGGTATCTTGGAGAGCATCCATTTTCATGTACAAGCACTCATTCCTTATAAATGACTGCATTGTATTCACTGTGTGAATGTGCCATAATTTACTTAACCATCTGGTTAAATTCATTTAGAATCTGATATTACCAAGATTGGTTCCAAGAGATTCATTCATTCAAGTGTACATGCCTCACTTGGCTCCTAGCATGAACCACATGCTTTGGGGCTTCCTGCCCTTTGCACCTTCTGCTCCCTTTTCCTGGCACATTCTTCATCAGCTCTCTGACCGCTTGGATGAATACTGTACAACTTCTAGCTCTCAGCTCCAAAGTCCTCTCGAGAAAGGCTCTCTGGCTTCCTGACAGGCCACATCTGCCTGTGACAAGCTCCTGGGGTCCATCTTGCCCCTCACCTGCCTCTGTGTCCTTTAGTGACTGACTCTCTCCCCTGAAGATTGTGCATCGGGTGTGACCCTCAAGGAACCCCACCATGCACCCTTGGGCCTGGCACTGAGCCTGTGCCTACCAACTCTTGTTAACTGATGGATACCGTGGGCTAGATTTCTCTCACTTATTTAATCTCCTAAATCTGCAAGAGACTAGAATTTTAGAAAATGTCATTTCCTGGTGCTCAAGATCTCAGGCGCACTTGTGAACCTGAGTGCTATTAGCAAGTGGAAGCCTGAGGTCACAGCTTATCTAGTTTCTGCCCTGATTCAGGTAATAACGAACACTTGATGCCTGTGTGCGTCATACATGTTACTTGATTTCTCATAGTAACCTTCTGAGGCAGGTATGATTGTTGTCTTCCGTTAGCAATGAGGATATCAAGGCTCAGAGAGAGGATAGAACCAGTAAGGAATATCAGTTCAGTTGCTCAGTCCTGTCCGACTCTTTGCGACCCCATGAATCGCAGCATGCCAGGCCTCCCTGTCCATCACCAACTCCCGGAGTTCAGACTCGCGCCCATTGAGTCAGTGATGCCATCCAGCCATCTCATCCTCAGTCATCCCCTTCTCCTCCTGCCCCCAATCCCTCCCAGCATCAGTCTTTTCCAATGAGTCAACTCTTCACATGAGGTGGCCAAAGTACTGGAGTTTCAGCTTCAGCATCATTCCCTCCAAAGAAATCCAGGGCTGATCTTCAGAATGGACTGGTTAGATCTCCTTGCAGTCCAAGGGACTCTCAAGAGTCTTCTCCAACGTGGTAATATTAAAATTCAAGACCAGCTCAGGACACTGGTACTTTATCTCTTGCTCACTTCTACCTGTGCCCTTGGAGCTTCAGGAATTGGTTTAGATAATTTTTTGGCCTTTGGATAATTCTCACCCCTCTTCACCTCAAATTTCCCCACCATTTACAACTTTAGATCTGTCATCTGGCTGGTGAGCAGGGAATGTTCACATGGGGCCAGAGTCTCTCTTGAATTATGACTGCCACTGGGGATTTGGGGACCTGTTTGGCCTGCCTGGAAGGAAAGCTGTCCCATCTCCATGGGGTGAAGTGGTCCCACCTGCTAAGGACCTTTGTTGTCTTCTGCTGACTGGGGCCTTGCCCACGAAGTTCCTGGTTGAAAATCATCCAAAAAAGCACAAACCCCTGGCCTGGGGAGGGAGGTTGCAAGCTGACTTGCCATCTTATCAGTCTGAAATCTTTGGATAAATGCCATCACCTTCGGGGAGTTGAGGTGTCCCAAACCTGCCCTGGAAGCAGAGTTGTTGTCAAAACCAACAGTACTGGCTGAACTGGGGGCCCATGAGTTCACAGGTTTGAAAACAGTGTTCCTAGCCATACAGTAATTGTTACAATACAGAAATTCTGCTGAGAGCCAGTGTTATAGATGGGAAGACTGCAGGGCAGAGAGAGAGTTGAATCGGGAGGAAGGGGTTAGCCCCAGGGCTCTGGAGTCCATTCTTGGTTTCCTCAGCCTTCTCTCATCCCATGGGTCCGAAGGGGAACTTAGTGTCCCTCAGTAGGGACAAGATACAGTCTCTGGCACTGGCCCCTTCCCAGAGCCCAGAGGTTAGTTGGCTCATCTAATGTCACCCCAGATCTACCTGCCCCCTACCTTCACACATCCTTTTGGGTTTGTCTCTAGAGGAGGAAAACTATCTCCTTGCTAGTGAACCAACCCCTGCTCATCCTTCACAGCCCAGCTCAAGGGCGCCCTCCTTGATTTCCCCTGCCCTTCTCCCCGCCTGTCCGTCATTCCTGCCATCGCTGTCTCTGGGCCTGCATTTCTCACAGCAGTAGATCCTGATGGTCCAGAGCCACAGCTTTGGAGTCAGGTGGCTGGGAATTCAAATCTTGGTTCTTAGGCCTCAGAACCTTCCTCCACAAAATGGGCTAATTATGATACTTTCAGGTTGTTACCAAACTACATGAAGTCAGGTACATATAAGATCTGGCACAAAATTAGTGCTTAAATTATGGTGGCTGCTATTATCATCTGCTGCTAAGTCGCTTCAGTCGTGTCCGACTCTGCGTGACCCCATAGACGGCAGCCCACCAGGCTCCCCCGTCCCTGGGATTCTCCAGGCAAGAATACTGGAGTGGGTTGCCATTTCCTTCTCCGCTATTATCATCAGTAGAAGCTAAAGAACTAAGCTGGGGATTGAGGATCCCAGGTGCTCACTGTGAAGGTGACTGGCCTTTAATAACCTTCCTAATCCAACCCAGGTGGCAGGGAAATGCTGGGGACATTCCCTTTATACCATGCTCCCTGAACCCCACTGTGTTTTTCCTTCTGCCCTCTTAATGGCCTTTGCTGAAGGAACCTGAAGCTATAATTGCCCTTTAGAATGATGCCCCCCTGTGGCTGAATAGCAACTTGCTTTGGGAGGCAGTTGATTGGGAGGTCTTAATTCCATTTCACATGTTCATCCAAGCAGTTATTTGTTGAGGACCTACTATGTGTCAGGCACTGTGCCATCAGGTTGTCAGAATACATGAGTGAAGAAAACAATCCCCCTGCTTCAGGGAGCTTATAATCTAGTGGAGGGACAAGGGAAATAAAATATATGATACATCAGAAGAAGTCAGAAGAATAAAGCAAGACAGAAGGATACAGTGATAGGTAGGGGCCAGGTTCTATAGGGCTCTTCGGGCTTTTAGTAATAAGTTTCTAGAGGTAATGGGGAGATCCTGAGGGCTTTAAAGGAAGATGTGATGGGCTTTAATGGATGTGGTGACTCTGTGTGAACAGATTGTCAGGGGCAAGGAGAACAGGGTGACCAAAAGGAAGTCACTGTATTTGTTGATGTGAGAGGTGGACAATGGGCCCCAGAGATCGCTGGGGAGGGATGACAAGTGGCTGGATTTGGGATGCATTTGCAGTAGAACCTGGAGGACTTACTGAGGGACTGGACGTGCGGTGAGGCATGAGGCCACTGAGAGAGAGAGAGAGACGCAGGCACACGGCGCAGGAGTTTGCTCAGACTGGGACCCAGGCTGGACGCTGGAAGTCTGCACTGTTTGCTGCTCGGCCTCCTTGGCCTGGCCTGAGACGAGTGGATGTAGAATGGGGGGATGGGCGAACACAGTCACAGCCCTCGACAAGGGAGCAAAGTCCATCTTAAAGACAGAAGATATCCTTTTACTTGACCCTGGGAGAAGTTCTGGCAGCAGTTCCCCCCTAAAATGCAGTTAGGATAGAGGGAGCAACAGGGAACTCACATTTCTGCACCAACTTCTTCCCCCAATGAACTCAAAGTCAACTTTAAAGGGTTCCTGGCTGGGATTTGATGTTGTTCAGTCGTTAAGTCATGTCTGAGTCTGTGACCCCATGAACTGCAGCACACCAGGCCTCCCTGTCCTTCACAATCTCCTGGAGTTGGCTCAAACTCATATCCATTGAGTCAGTGATGGCATCCAACCATCTCATCCTCTGTCATCCCCTTCTCTTGCCCTCAATCTTTCCCAGCATCAGTGTTTTTTCCAATGAATTGGCTCTTTGCATCAGGTGGCCAAAGTATTGGAGCTTCAGCTTCAGCCCCAGTCCTTCCAATGATGGGCACATTTTATACTGTAGGCAGGCATGGGAAGGGGCTGTGCAGCTCAGAAGGGCACTTTCTCAACGCCACCCAAAGCTATCTCCTGAGGAAGCAAACAGATGTGACCTACACTGTACTTGTAGGGTTGTTTAGCAATAGTGTGGTTCACAAAATCAAACATGAACAACACGCATGTCCCACAGTAGAGATGAATTTAATATGCACTCATTAGGGCATCATCATGACAACTTGCATTTTTCACTCAGTGATGAACTTTGGATATCCTTCTATTAGGACATATCCTGTATGTTGCAATATGTCCTTGGCCAGACCTACTTAGGGCTTCGCGGGTGGTGCTAGTGGTAAAGAACCCACCTGCCAGTGCAGGAGATGTAAGAGATGCGGGTTCGATCCCTGGGTCCAGAAGATCCCCTAGAGGAGAGGGCATGCTAACTCACCCCAGTGTTCTTGTCTGGAGAATCCCAGAACCTGGCGGACCATAGTCCACAGGGTCACAGAGTTAGACACAACTGAAGTGACTTAGCATGCACACAGACCTATTTAATGCCAGGAAGATACCCCACTCAACAGCCAATTTGGAGGATGATCCAAAATGCCTCAATTGAGAACTGCCCTGACTTCAGAAATGCCAGAACCAATGGCTATTGAGAATCTCCCTATGAAAGTCTATCAGGTGGATTAACCTTTTCATCTGGGCCACCGGAACAAACTAGGGCTGAAAACATCTTTACTGGCCTAAACTGGACTAGTGTGATCCCTGGCTGTGTGGTTGGCAGACCTAGGGCCAGACACCTGGCTGGTCTGCACTGTGATGGCTGCCAACAGTTAAGTCAGCTATCTAACTCGATTCCAGGGCTAGGGAGGAACCCAGGGGCCTTTGTAGACTCTTCTAGACGATGCAGGTTTTGTTTTCATACTCTGTTCTGGCATGTGCTAATTAACATAAGCTGAAACCCCAAAGAGGGGAGGGTTGAGTTTATGTACACAGAGCTGGAGTATATGTGTACGGAGCATGGTGTTTGAGCCGAGAGGCCTTGTGGACAGACAGGCCTTAACACTTACCAGCCGCGTGGCTTGGGCTTTAGGTTTTGGCATCGTACAATGGGATTCTTGTGTGGTAGTGAAGTACTTACTATGGTTGCTGTCATTATACTTCTTCAGTGCAGCCCATTAGAAAGTACAAAAACGTCACTGTCCTCATTTTGGTTTTTAATGGTCAAGGTAACAAAAACTTCATTTCTCCAGACCAGCATTTGGTTTCCTTTCTCTCCACCTGCAGGAGGACACCCTGCAGCCCTGCCCCAACTGCCTCTCTGGGATCAGAAGTACCAACTCCCCTTCTCAGGATCGGTCTCGATTGGGAACCCAGGGCCTCCCCCGACTCTGAGGACCTGCAGTGTTAGCTCTAGGCTCACTGCAGGGGGTGAAGCAGAAAAGAGAAAGTGACTGGTGATGACTGCTTAGAAACAGACTGAGTCACATTATGATTTGAAACCAGGAGATTCTGAGTCAGTGTTGATTCTGGAGTTCACTTAACAGGGGGTGGAAAGGCTTCTACCCAAGACCCCAGTGGCCCTCCTCTCCCAGATTCACACTTCATGTGGGGAGGGTCTTGGCCTGGCTGGGACTACTGCCTAAGTTGGTGCAAGTCAGAACTCGGGCCTGCACACCAAAGCCATCTTTGTTACACTCTAACTTTAGTCAGCAAGAGCCTCCTACAAATGCCAGCACAAGGAGCTTGAAGCATAGGGAACCCACCTCTCCAACATGTGATTTGCCACACATGAACAGGAGCTCGGTGATATGTTGATGGTTTCTCTTTCAGGTCAAGACACCCTGACTCTGAACTCACTGAATTGGCACAAGCTGCTTCCCAGTGAAGATCCACCTACCTCTGAGAGACAGATCTCTCCATGAAATAAGTAATGACACAGCAGCCTGGATGAGGAGGGAGGAAAGGGCCAAAGCAGGAGGCGTAGTCAGAATCTCAGCTGGCCAAGGCCTGGGGAGTATACACCTCCCAGGGTTTGAGTAAAAGGAGCAGAGGGGCTATGTGCCTCTGAATCTGACCTCACGCTTCAGGGCACTCTTGTTGCTGCCAGTTTTATCCAGGCACATTTCTTATGTAATGAGTGCTACAAAGACTTTTTCTCTTAAGTCTCCCCCCTTTCCTCCCTACATAGGGATGGCGGGGGTCACACTTAGTGGGTTGGTGTTATGTGCCACATGCAATTTTTACACAGAGAGGATGGAAGGCAGGCTCCTCCACACACCCTAGACAAATATGATTTCATGGTAATCAAAGCCTGCCTCAGTGGGAAACGTTCTGTAGAACATGCTGGTGATACTCCTTCAATTTTTCTTTTTTTTGGTTGTTTTTATTTTTTTCTTTAAAGTCCATCGATCATCACAAAAACCCAGGAAATGCAACTAAGGAGAAAACAAATGTCCAACTGAGATCTAAGAACCCAGAGCTACGGAGGAGACGTGGCACTGGATGCAGGGTGTGCAGGAGTGGGTGGAAAGGCGGTCCCCACAGGACAGCTGGCCATGGGAGACACAGGAGGGAGATGAGGCTGCTGGCCGGGCCTGCCAGTTATGTTAACCGCTGCACGATGACGGCATTGAGCAGGTTGGCCTCCTTCAGCGTCTGGTTCTCGTCAGCCAGCTCTTTGTTCGGGAAGGTAGTCATGAGGACAAAGCTGGTGGCAGCCATGGCCGGCCGGGCGTCTACGATGAAGAGTCGGATGTCGCTGATCCTGGGGGAGTGGGGAGGCGGGTGAGCGGTGTTCTCTGCTGCCTGCTGCCCACTCCCACCCCCCGCCCCCAGGCTAGAGGGAGGCCACATCACATCCCCAGGTCCCTTCCTCCGCCCCATCCTCCACAGAGTGGCCAAAATGCTCATTTGCAAACACATGAGCGCATGTCACTCTTCTAAAGTCTTTCAGAATTGCTCCTGTCTGCCTTAAAACAATACCAGCTCCTTACTGTAGCCCCACGTCCCTCCTGGTTACACACCAGCCTCCCTCCCCCGTTCTCCTAACCCTTCTTCAGGTCTTCATTGCGCTCTGCTCTCTGCCCACATCTGGTCCCTCTTCCCAGGGACTTTTCTGCCTGATTCCTCTTCTATAATCCTCGATACACTTGCTCCACACTAACCTCATGAAGCCTGTCGACACTCAAGGCAAGCCATTCCCTGGGCCCCACGTGGGTCCTGATTTACATGGCCTATGACTGATGAAATTTAGACACTGCTACTCTAGGAAAAACAGAGTTGTTTTGCCAGATATCTTTACTGGCAACAGTCCTCCCCTGATAATCCCTTCATACTCTGTGCCTCGGCTTCCCCATCTTTAAGTTGCGGAGGCAGTTTGTTTCGATCTGGCCCAGATGAGCTGAGATAGAACAGGTATTCTAGAATTCTTCAAGTCCAGATTTCAGAGACCTTCATAGCCTAGAGGTTGTCAGAGGCCTCCCCGGGGTCGGGAGGTAGAGGAGTGGGATGAGTGAGTGGGATGCGGCATGTGGTCCCCTCCCTGCTCCATCAACCACAGCAGTTCAGATTTCATCTTTTCTACTCTTGGGCTTTCACATCAAACTTTCTATGAACAAATAGTTCGGGACAAATTCATCTGAGGAATCTGTGACCCACACGAGGGAGAGGGAGCAGTCACTGGCTACACTTAATCGAAGAGTGGGGACCAAACCAAAGGCTTCAGACATGCACAGCTTCCTACCCCACCGCCTCCTCTGGAGAGAGCCTGGAGAGTCTGCTGGTGTTTAGGGGGAAGGACTGCTCCTTCTACTTACTTATCTGTGGGAGTTTCTGGGACCCTCTTAGAATAAGCCAGGCCCCATAATGCAAGGTACCTGTGGCTGTGGTTAAACTTCTGCACCAGCCTCCCACCGTCAGCAAGCCGTATTTGGATGTTTGTGGTAGGCTGTGACTCATCTATTGAGATGGAAGAGCTGGCTTTGGCTTCATTTTCTGCCTGCTGTGCTGGAGAGCTGGTATTCAATACCTGGGGGGCAGTGCTGAGGAGAGAGGATCGCATTAGGACATCAACAGAAACAAAGCCCCAGCAGGAATGAAATCCTGTCAAGGACTTTTACCGAGCATTTGCTATGTCTGGTGCTGTTTGCTGCTACTGACATAAGGAGTGACAAGACAGAATCCCTGCTCTGAAGGAAATCAGAGGTCCAGCAGAATTCACCTCAACCCCCAAGTTACTGCCAGCTCCCTCACTCCTGGAGTTGGGCAAGTTACCAACCACCTTCTTCCCTGAGGTCCACAACTGAACAAGAGCTTGAAGGGAAGAAAGCAGTATGCAAGAAAGGCTGGGCTGGAAGAGACTGGGACCTGACGCTGGAGGACCCAACAGACCAGGATGAGTTTTAGCCCCAGTGAGAGGCTAAGGGCAGAATGGGAAGGGGGTACTCCAAGTCTGCAACTGAGGTGGGTGTCACACAGCCTGGCAGGTGACTACTGGGATGTAAAGGACAAGTCCAGATCCTTATCCTCTGATGGAATTCTCGGCCTGCCTGCCCTAGTGCAGCCTCACTCATGTGGGTATCTCGTACTCATTGGTCAACTATCAGGAGACAGTTCAGATTTCTGGAAAGCCAACCAAGTGTCTGGCACCACAGGGATTAATTATATAATATGAACAGGACACGGTGCCTGCTGCAGTGTGGAGAGCTCAGATCTTGGAATGAGATGGACCAGGGTTTGAATTCACCCACTAGTTATGGTAGTGTTGGGCTAGTTATTTAAGCTCTTTGAGTTTCAACAAGAGTAGTAATGAGATTCTTTAACAAGGACTATTATGTGAATTAAAGGGGTGTCATACTCAGGGAGGTGGACAAATACAAAATGCACACAAATTCCCAATTCTCCACAATTGTGTGGAGGCGTTACCTCTCTTTTTTCTCTTAGCAGATGTCCTGGCCTAGACCTCTGCAGAGAATAGAGGCCATTAGATGAGAATCCCCTTGCCCTTCCCCCAAAGCCTCAAATTAGATCAGTTCCTCCACCTCACTTCTTCCTCTGATCTTTACAACATAAAAAGGGTCTTCTTAGCAAATCCAACTGAAAGTGCTTTCCTAAGTGTGTTCCCTGGGACCTGAGTCCCTTGAGTTATCTACAGGAAGGTTCTGGAAACGTCACATATTATTCCAACAGTGTCAGAGGCCACTAACATATTAAAGGTTTTGAGAGGTCATAAAGAAACCACCTGCAATGCAGGAGACCCGGGTTTGATCCCTGGTTCAAGAAGATCCCCTAGAGAAGGGAACTGCAACTCACTCCAGTATTCTTGCCTGGAGAATTCCATGGGCAGAAGAGCCTGGCAGGCTACAGTTCATGGGGTCATAAAGAGTCAGACATGATTGAAAGACTAACACTTTGAGAGGCTGTGAAGTGAAGGCAAACTTATTTGACCACCATGTTCTTTTTTCATGTTAACCTCCTGTAGACCATTTCATGGAACAGTCCACGAAATGTTGCCCCAGAGCACACAGTCAGCAAGGAAGAACTAAGAACTGAACTTACTTTCTGTGAACATCAAAAATATAGGTTTAGAGAATTATAGAGTGGAGATAAGAGAACGCTGGCCACAGTTATTGGGTATGAGAAAAGCTTCTATTTATCGACCTCACAACGTGTGAGACTCAAAAGATGAGACACACAGATAAATTACACCCATCACAGAAAGCTAAATGTTGTACCTGAAAATGCTTAAGATCTACTCTGTTCTGTTCATTAGTTTTAAAAGCATTAGGTCAACTCTCTAATTAAGATGCTAGGCAGCCTAGCCCTCAACTGTTTATAACAGGTCCAAGTACGACAAGCACTCATTGAAGCTGCTGCCTGCCAGAAAGGCCAGAGTGAGAGAGAAGCTGAACCACATGACTTCGCGTTTCCTTTGTAGTGGGAATACACTGGGCACTAAGGTGCTCTGCTGCCACAATGCGGAGTCCTGAGGCCCTGTCACCTGCTTTACAAAGATGAGCACTGCAGCAAGCTCAGTGAGCAGCAGTGACACCCTCATCCTATCCCAATTGCGCTCGTGTTGTTTGCTACTTGAAATCAAATGCAGGCTTTTCAAATCTTCAGACAGTTCCCATCCAAACAAACAAATGCAAAACCTAAAACAAAACCTAAATTCTTTCATGCAACTAAAAGAATTTTAATTTCTGAACTGAGAAAAATCTATTCATTCACTTTATTTTTCTAAGTTCAGTTCAGTTCAGTCGCTCAGTCGTGTCCGACTCTTTGCGACCCCATGAATCGCAGCACACCAGGCCTCCCTATCCATCACCAACTCCCGGAGTTCACCCAGACTCATGCCCATCGAGTCAGTGATGCCATCCAGCCATCTCATCCTCGGTCGCCCCCTTCTCCTCCTGCCCCCAATCCCTCCCAGCATCAGAGTCTTTTCCAATGAGTCAACTCTTTGCATGAGGTGGCCAAAGTACTGGAGCTTCAGCTTTAGCATCATTCCTTCCAAAGAAATCCCAGGGCTGATCTCCTTCAGAATGGGCTGGTTGGATCTCCTTGCAGTCCAAGGGACTCTCAAGAGTCTTCTCCAACACCACAGTTCAAAAGCATCAATTCTTCGGCGCTCAGCCTTCTTCACAGTCCAACTCTCACATCCATACATGACTACGGGAAAAACCATAGCCTTGACTAGACGGACCTTAGTCGGCAAAGTAATATCTCNAGAATGGGCTGGTTGGGTCTCCATGCATGCTAGCTCCACATAGATGTGGAAAATTTAGCATGTAACTTTGCATAATTTACATGACAAGCAGATATGCTAGAAGGATTTGGGATGGGTATGGAAAGAGACTGTTTTATTTTCTGTAACTTGTCATTGTATGGTTCTGTTCCTCAGGACCCAGCATTATAAGAAATGAATCCAATATGAAATACACTGTGAAGGGCATTAAAAAACATCTCCAGAGTTAGTACCCTAAAGTATATGACACAAACTAGAGGTTACCCAAGCAGGCCCATGATGAGTAAGCCTTTCTTTTAGTTTTTTCTTGATGCCTGTAGAAAACAGGGACAGAAACTGTGGGACAGTATAGAGTGTAAATTTGGTGTATTTAAATAATGGGTTTTAGTAAGCTCAGTATACAAAATGTCAGAGTACTTTTAAAGAAAAAAATATTTAGCTCATAAACACAAGATGAATAGAGTGTTAAATGTCCAAGATTTTGATTAAAGAACAATCTGCAAATAAATGGGTCTCAAGGAGATGATGAAGACAAAGCTATCAAGATTTTTATTACCTAATTGGGGGTTTTCATTAGCATGAATCAACAATCGCTATCTAGAATGAAAGCCTGGGAAGGTGATAATTCAGGAAGATACAAGAGACATGATGTTTACAAATTCGGTTGGTATAAACCAATTTCAATTTAAGGTGGGAGAGGCAAATATAGATTGTGTTTGAGAGGGAAATCAACTGAACAGATGCTGGAGATCAGTCAAGGTAAATGCTTACCATGGAGTTGGCTAGCTTGTTCATTATGTATCAGCAGATAATAGAATAAGTGACTTTAATGTGTATAAGAATGTTCTAGAAAGGCTAGTTTGCAACCCTAAAGTTCCTTGGAGTCTTACTGTTGTTTCCTGAGCCCAACATGAATCATAAATCTAACTTATTCTAGGAGTAGCAGCTTATATAGATATGACACCAGAGGACAACTTTGTAAACCTGTAATTATCGTAATTATATGCAAATGGATTCATTCGTTTAAAAAATAATGACTTACATTCTAGGTATTGTAGTATAATAGTAAACAATTTCCCTACTATCCTGGAAGAACAGAACAAGGAGACTGACAAAGACATAAACAAAAAAACACAATGTCAGATAGCAGTATCTGCTATAAAGAAAAGTGAGACAGGAGGGCACCAGGAGCAGACTGGACGTGGGGTGCATGGAGACTGCTATTGCACATATGGCTTTCATAACTTTCTGCTCAAGGATCACTGGGGTAGAGACTTGAAAGATGTGACAGAATAAGACACATCAGTGTCTGAGGGAACTGGATTTTCTCTAAAGCAAAGAACCTGAGGAGGAAGCATGCTTCTCATGGGCCAGTATAATCAAGGATGCTTGTGTGGCTCGAGCACAGTGAAGAAGATGAAGTAAAGTAAAACCTAGCAGGTGGTCAAATTAAGATCTCAGGGCCCATGCTAAAGGCCTTAAGTTTGTGTAATGGAAATATTTGAAAATTGAACATGATATGACATTAAAAATGTTTTACATTTTAAATAAGCAGATTCCTTAAACAATATGATATTATTCTTGAGGGGCAGACTACGATCCATTTCTTTAGGATATCTTATTCCTACATGTTTAATATGTAACAAGTATATAAAATTATAATGTTTTAAGATGTTAATGAATTAAATTTATGAAATACAGTATATTATTTATCTTAATTTAAAAAAAAACAGTGACTTCTTAACTATAAAAATAGTGTTTGATCTTGCTGGTATGAAATAGGGGAAATTTGTGTAGAACTTAAATTTTTTTAACTAACATTGCCACATCTTACATTGATTTAATGACTTTTAATGGCATGAAAAACTGTGGCAAATATTGGCCATATGGAAAAAATAAATACAATATGTTCATGTATACACATTATAATAAAGAATTTGAATGGAGATCAATGCAGCAACAAAATATATATATCATGTCACTCAGGATTGGATGGAACCAAACTGGTTTTTACTGAAAATACACTGATTGTGAGAATACAGTTTTGAAACAGGTTTTAGTCTTGGCAATATGTCCTATTTGCAACTTGAACCCAGTAACTGTATTCTATCCTCTTTTTCATTGTGAAACTTTTCATTTTTCAGGAAATAATTGTCCATCAAATTGGAATGTGCATTGACTCATTGACATTCCCTACAATTTACAGTATACTTTCATTAAATTGCTATGGGCCAAAGGACAATTTTTTAGGTAGTCATTTGCTGAAAACTAACATAAGTACATAAAAACGCAAAAATCTTATTTAAAGGCTTAATGCATTTTTTTTTTTTTTTGTGAAATGAACTTACCAGTGTAACCACCGCCCAGATGAAGACAGAATGGTGGCAGTTAAGTATGTGTCTGGACTTTTTAAGGAAGTGCTGTGCATCAAAGTAGTCTCTGATAATCACAGAACTGAAAAGGACAGCAGTGGTCCCAGTTCTTAGCTACCTACCTAAAATCATTTTAGAGATTAAAGCATACCACTAAAGTGCAAGCAAATAAAGTGTCCAAGTTCTTTGGAATTTCATGGGAGTGGTGAAAACATTTTTTAATAAAAAATTATGATAAAACTCATATCTAAAAGAAAAGATTTTTGAGAAGAATGAACAAAACTCTTCTGCTTTCTTCACATTGCTACCTTACTATATATTATGGAGATTATTTTTAATGTAACTTTCCTACTTTAGTAAAGTACCTGTGAGGCTCACTCACTCTTCCACATAGGGAAATTAGTGAATTTCAGGGGAGATGTGAGAGTTTATCGTGCTTTGCATCATGTTATTGTTGAGACTGGGTTTCCTGGTGGCTTAGATGATAAAGTGTCCTCGTGCAATGCAGAAGACCTAGGCTCTATCCTTGAGGTGGGAAGATCCCCTGGAAAAGGGAATGGGAATTCACTCCAGTATTCTTGCCTGGACAATTCCATGGACAGAGGAGCCTGATGGGCCACAGTCCATAGGGTCGCAAAGAGTCAGACACGACTGAGCTACTAACACTTTCCAATTCTTGAGATGAGGTTTCTGAAACCAGCCTTTTGGATCATCTGTACTTTAAAGTATTAGGTTATGAGTCCCCAAAGATAAAGATGTTTTGCTGGTGTAGAGTAGTCAAACCTGTTTTCAGTGGAAAACAGATATCTGCTGGAGATAGGAGGCTTAAATACAGTATAGATTAAAGTTAAATATGAATACTTCTGCTTGTAGCCTTCAAAAGCAAACAGGAAGAAGACTATATGGAGTAACTGTAGAAACTGGCCAAATAATAAAACATAAGCACAGTAAGTTTCATGGTTCTTTCTAAAAGAGAAACTGAACAATTTCCTCTAAGAAATGGTCAAGGCTAAATAACCAGGTCTCACCTTCATACTTTCTTGGTACTCTTACCTGATTGAAATTCTCTATATCAATTGCCCTGATGAATCCTTCTATTCCTTTGTCTTCTTCACTCAGATTTAACACTCAATATCTATCACAATATTTAACTCTTGACAGTAATTTTCATATATTTTCACAGTATCCAATGAGGTAGATATATTGAGTATTTCATTATGTGATAATAAAACTGAAGCACAGAGTGTGGAAATAGCCTATGGAGGATTAAATAGCTTGCTTGGTGGAAAGTGAAAGTTGCTCAGTCATATCTGACTCTCTGTGACTGCATGGACTATACAGTCCATGAAATTCTCCAGGCCAGAATACTGGAATGGGTAGCTTATCCCTTCTCCAGTGGATCTTCCCAACTCAGGGATTGAACTGGGGTCTCCTGCATTGCAGGTGGATTCTTTACCAGCTAAAGGATTCCCACTGGGGAATCCCTGTGTGGTGGGATGAGATTCAAATAATCCAGTTGGTCTCAAAAGCCCATATGCTTAACTGCTACACTGCATTACATCTCAACCTGCTGAGTTAATATTTCCATCTGGATGTCTGTAGGAGTATAAACTAAAGATGTCCAATGTTGAACTCCTGTCAGTCTCAAATAATCTTTTTTTTAGTTTTTTTTCTAATCTCCATAAAAAACATTTCCTCTCTAGAAGAAAAAGAAATCTGAAATCTTCAGATTTCTACCCTGAACACTTCATAGTCACCAATCCAACAAGTTTTACTGGTTTTAGAGTAATGTCCCTGCTTACGTTTTAAAATTATTTCTAATAATCATTAAAGTTCAAGATCATTTATATGGTCTGCAAGTACATAATGACATTAGACAATGTCCCTTATTTGAGATTCTCTGTCAACTTAGGGGTCCTGGTGAATATGTTATAGAGACCCTTCTCACCAATCTTAAAGTAAAAACTGACCAAATAGCACTAAATGTGATTTACTAAATTACTTGGATGTGTGGAGGATTTTGTTGTGATTGTTACCATTACACAAGTCTGTTCAACTCTGACTAATATCCTGTATTCCTCCTCAGTAGGGATTGAAATTCTCTATTTACTTTTATTATTATTTGAAATTATTTCAGTATTTGAAAATACCTATTTAAAAATATCTCTTGCAATAGCCCATAGCTTGATGGAGACAGAGTTCTTACCAATTTAATTCATCATTGTACTCTGTCTCTAACTTAGTAAATGGCTTATAGTAAAAAAAAAAAAAAANGCTTCCCCATCTATTTCCCATGAAGTGATGGGACTGGATGCCATGATCTTTGTTTTCTGAATGTTGAGCTTTAAGTCAACTTTTTCACTCTCCTCTTTCACTTTCATCAAGAGGCTCTTCAGTTCCTCTTCACTTTCTGCCATAAGGGTGGTGTCATCTGCATATCTGAGGTGATTGATATTTCTCCCAGCAATCTTGATTCCAGCTTGTGTTTCTTCCAGTCCAGCATGTCTCATGATG
The DNA here is from genome assembly GCA_006410615.1 of Neotragus moschatus. Classification (NCBI taxonomy): domain Eukaryota; kingdom Metazoa; phylum Chordata; class Mammalia; order Artiodactyla; family Bovidae; genus Neotragus; species Neotragus moschatus. Next base: position 1,513,871 of record SJYA01001955.1, on the reverse strand, counting down.
TACTCTGCATAGAAGTTAAATAAGCAGGGTGACAATATACAGCCTTGACGTACTCCTTTTCCTATTTGGAACCAGTGTGTTGTTCCATGTCCAGTTCTAATTGTTGCTTCCTGACCTGCATACAGATTTCTCAAGAGGTAGGTCAGGTGGTCTGGTATTCCCATCTCTCTCAGAATTTTCCACAGTTTATTGTGATCCACACAGTCAAAGGCTTTGGCATAGTCAATAAAGCAGAAATAGATGTTTTTCTGGAAATTTTTCCAGGTAATTGGAGAAAAAAAAATTTTTCTAGGTAATTGGAGAAAAAACAAGGATGACCAATTTTTGAAGGAAACTTGAGAAAAATTTCTTTATAACTGTTGGCTTCCTGATCATTTTATTTAATAAGACAACGATGGAAAGCACAGTAAAATTTACTGGAAAAACTAAAGCTAGAACTGAAAATCAAAGTGGAACTAGCAATGAACATTTATTTAGCTGACAAGCACCATGTCTGATTATCAAGCTCTGTTGATTCATCATCTGCACTAATAACGTAGTCCCATCTTAAAACAGAGGGCTTCCCTGGTGACTTAAGACGGTAAAGAATGCACCTGCCACACAGAAGACGAGAGTTCCATCCCTGGATCAGGAAGATCCTCTGGAGAAGGGGGTGGCTACCCACTCCAGTATTCTTGCCTGGGAAATCCCAGGGACGGAGGAGCCTAGCAGGCTACAGTCTATGGCGTCACAAAGAGTCAGACACGACTGAGCGACTAACACTCACTTCATCCTAAGTCTCCTTAAAATATCTTAATTTTTGAGACGTATTGTCCTGTACACACAATACAGTTAAGACATTCCAAAAGCAGAAGCATTTTCAGTTAATAACATGAAGCCAGACAAACCCAAACTGCAAGGTGTTCTGAGTCCTTCCTTAAAACTACTGGTGGGTGAAAGAAGGGTACCATGTTTTGGAGGGCAATGTGAAGATCTTTTGAGCTACTTGTACTACTTCCAGTACAACAACATGGGTATATAAAGATTTAATTAGATAGCCACTGTAATGTTCATAATACTGATAATCACGTAAATACTTAATAGCAGACACCGGTTAAGTTATGGCACATACGGAGGATAGAAAACTATGTTAGTATTAAAAAAAATATTGTAGAAATGCATTTACTGATCTGGAACGATAGCCAGACTACACTGACTAGGCAAAACAGTAGGGCATAGAACGTTTGTACACACACACCCTCAGATACTAACTGGATATATCTGGCTGTTAGGTTTAAGACTAGCTTTTACTCTTTATCTGTATTTTCTATTTTAAAAGATAAACACATTTTATTTTCAATAATATATTGGAAAAAAAATTAAGTGGTGCTCCACAAAGCCTACCACAACTGACAGGGAAGTCACAGATGGATCACTCTGAGAACAGCTGTCCCAGACTAACCCACAGGCCCCAATGTGGGAGATGAAATGGTGAGAGCAGGGTGACTTCAGTATTTTGGTCCTGGCAAATCAGCCTATTATCTCTAACAGAGCTATGACCCTTTCTCCTGACGAGGCACGAACGGCCAGCAGGGAGGCAGGGGATTCGAGGAGAGGGCCAGTCAGAATCGCAAAGAGCACAGCTGTCAGCAGATCACACTCTGATTCCTGAACACACTGGTGAGGTGAGCAAGGGCAGCACCAAGCTCAAAAGCTGCCAGAGCTAGGTCAGAAATAGGGTCATGCTGTGCAGAAGTGTGAGAAGGAGTGCCAATCAGAAGACCAGGCTCTAGTCCTGGTGGCACCGCAGGGAGCACCTCAGGGTAGCCCTTAGAGTCTAGGAGCCTCAGCTTTCCAGCTGGAAAGGACGGGCTGTACTGTGTGTCACTACGCTGAAAGCCTCTTGTGTGCACGGATCCCTCAGAAGAATACTGACCAAGTGACCCCATGCACAGCCAAAGCTGAGTGGGTCCCTGAGAAAAGGCTGCCTGTCTGTGGGTTCGTCAAGGATCTGGTGTGAGAGCTCTGCTGATCAGAGATAACAGGAACTATCAATCAATCAGATCCTGTTAATATGAAGGGTTTGAATGCAAGACAGAGATAGTGGCAGAGGACACAAGGCAAAACAGTCACAGGGAATGACAAAGGAAGTGTCAGGCAATGTTTAGCAGAGAAGTAAAAATAAGAGCTCCCCTAACACTGGAGCAGCAGCCTGCACAGGGGCAACAACGTCCTTGAGCTTCCCTGGATCCTGAACGATGCTGCTGCAGGCTGGCTGGATTCCTTACCCTCTGAATCTCCACCTCAAATGACCTGAATACGTGTGTCTGCTTCAGCCTTAGAGCCATCGAGGAGGTGCTCTCTGCCGTGAGCATCCTAGATGACCGAGTCCAAGCAGCGATGTGTTACTTTCACTGATCATTGTGGGACAGTGCTCTACGTGTTCCTCCCAACAGTAGTCAGGAGATAAGGACTCTTACTAGCCCCACTTTAAGCTGAGAAAACTGAAGCTGTACAGTCCAAGGTTATATGGCTAGAAAGCAAAGAAGAGATTTAGACTTAGGTTTGTTAACACCAAGGCCCATGTTCTCATGCTTCTCCTCCCATAAAGATAAAATCTGAAGTACTCTGTAATAAACAGTAAAGAGCTGCATCAAGTGAGCTGTGCATACGGTCTGCTGGGCCCCAAAGGAGTGACCCACACAGTTCCACACCACCCATGCTGCTCCTTACCTGCCCAGTTTCTGACCCTCGCCAGTGAAGGCTTTGAAGGCTCCCTTGGGCTTCACGAAGTCCTCATCCCGATGGTCCTCCATGTCCAAGTTCACCTGCCCACCGTGAGCTAACCTCCGCAGCTCTGCCGGCACCTCTCTGCGGGAGAAAAGGCAGTGCCAGGGCCCACAAAGAGCAGGATGGGAATGACAGTGATGGGTACAAAAGGAGGAGAAACTTCTCATCTCCAGCTGATGGGCCTCCCTGGGGAGCTGACTGCTCTAGTGGCTATCTGTCTGCCTCCCCCTTCTCTCATGCCTGCCTAGCGTCGTATCTGGTGACTTGGCTCATGACCTAGGCCCAAAGTGGAAAAGTAGTTACACAGAGTTTTGGAAGCAGATCTGTGAATCTGTTTCCCAGTTGTGCTAAATCTGCTTAAAATTTTAAATTTCTTAAATAATAAACATTTGAATTGGTTTCTTTTTTCCCATCTGCCATCTCACTTACTGACATGGAACCTGAAGAAGGGTTTTTCTGCTCACCCTCTGCGAATAGACTCCAGAAACTGGGCATTGGATGGGTCTTGGTAGCTTCTGAGTTCACCATTGTCCAGGCTGAATCCAGTCTTCCAGAGCTTCAACACTACATGAACCTATGACAACAGGAGGTAAGCAGTCCATACACTGTCAGGAACCTGGCAAGCACACCAGTGTGAACCTGCAAATTAGCGAGTTTTTTACTATTTTACTGTGTCATTACCAAAACACACAGACAAACATATATATGCACATGGAGAGCACATCTCATGCACAAGGAGAACAATCAACAACCAATGAAATAAGTATTAACCTAAAATAAGAAGGTGATATGGCACGAGTTAAGAGAATAGGCTTTGATTTAAGCAGATCAGGATCTGCGTCTTGATCTTGCCATTCACTAAGTGGCACTGAGCACATGACTCAATTGATTGAAGCTGTAGCTTCCTTATCTGTAGGGTTGCCAGCGTGCTTGGCACACAGCTCATGGTCAACTACATTAGCATGGCAAATTTTACACGGACTATTTTGCAGTCATTAAAAATTATATCTACAAAATTTGTTAACTCCCTGTACATAGCCACAGGAAAGGGTCTAGAGGGCTAAAGAACAACATATTAGCAGCTGCCGCCTCAGGTAGATAGAATTTTTATTTCCTTCTTGCTTGACTTTGTTTTGGAAAAATCCCAAAATGGTTAAAAAACAGACACATTATGGAGACTAATGTTCACAAGGTCATATGAAAACATTTATGGCACTGAAAAAGAATATTACAGCTGAGTCACTTTGCTGCTCAGAAGAAATTAACACAACACTGTAAAATCAATAAGATAAAAAATGTTTATGGCATAAACTTCAAAATTGACTCATATCATTATTACACTTAGTAGAGAAGGGGGATCCCCTATGCACAGGGGAAGAAGGACTGAATAACAATAAGAAAAAGTTTTAAAAGTATGTTTCAAGCCTCCCTGGGGGGTGGTCTAAAGACCAAGATCTTTAGCCTTGTCCACACCACCAGAGAACCCTGGAATCACTATCCCTCTGCCTGAGACTCACGGAATGCTCAGAAAACTCCTTTATTTGTCCATCCACTCTGCCCACCCCAACTTATCTAGCTCCCCCTGCCAGCATCCAGCCAGATGAGAGCTGTCTGTGATTCTCAGGTAGGCCTTTTCATTCATGGATGACACAGCAAATGTGCTGCCTCTTCCCTTTCAGAGGCTGCTGATTCATGGGATTAACTTCTCCCCCAAAGTGAAGATGGATGCAAAAAAAAAAAACAAAACAAAAAAAGAAGATGGATGCACACTCACATCTTGGCCGGAATGCCGCCTCCTTTCTCCTGCCACGTAGGCAGACTCTTCCTCTGGTGCCGCTCCAAGGCGGTAGCCACCGCCTGCAAACGGCTATAAAAGACAAGTTCACAAATACCTAAGGAGCGGGTCAACAGTGATCAGGTTATTCAAACAAAATGTTATTTCAAGATTATTAACTACGAGGTATGCCTTCTCTGTGTAGCAAACTCAGAGCTACAGGGTCAGGATTGGGGTAAAAACTGGAAAGGTGTGGCTGGAGAGTGCTGCTTGGCTAAATGGAATGGCTGCTATTAAGATCTAGTTAATCAGGACCATGCTGGAATCTCAGTGCAGGATAACACCAGATACTTTTTTGATTTTCACAGAGAAAGCAGAAATTCAGATTTTATGTAAAATAGATGGCTACTGATTTAATTAAAATAAAAAAAAATAAAGCAAGACATTAAGTCAAGTTGATCAGGCCAAACAAAACAATTAGCAGAACCTGGTTTAGACCACAGGTTTGAAAACTTGATCCCAAATCTTGATTTCATGTTAAAAGAGAAACTGCACGCTCTTCTGCACAAGAGGAAGTGAGCAAATGAAAAACAAAAACAAATTCAGTCACTATTGGGTGATGAAGGCCTCCTTCCCCCCTGCTCTGGAACCTCAGTTCTATAGACATAGACATCAACCCCCTATGCTCACTCTTGGTTTACTGGTCTCTCCAGGGCTCCTGGTCACACGTTCCACAGCTACAGCTCCATGCTCCTTGGCACCTTTAAAGAGATCGTCTACCAGCTCGTTGGGACTTCTCTTCCTGGGAGGGCCAACAATCTGCTGTCCACTTCTCTCTGAGCCGCCAGCATAAAACCTGCACAGAAAATATACATCTAACACCAAATACGCTTAGAAAACATAAACAGAGCATGTGCCAGGCTTTGGGCTAGGAGCTGGGCACAATGAGGCAACGGGTACCAATGCTCCTTTTTATGGAACTTACTGTCTAGGGGGAGACACATGTAAAGAGGCAGGCAGGCATACTGCAGTGTGAGCCACAAAAAAGGTAAGGAAGGGGTCTCTGGGAATACAGAATCAGGGAGAACAGTCAAGGGTTCCCAGAGGGTGTTTTCTGGGCTAAACCTTGAGGATGTTGATTTTATCAGGTAAAGAAACCAGAAAAGGGCATTCCAGGCATGCACGACAGCACATTAGCTCTGGGAATGAAACGCCAACACTTTTCCAGGAGATGATCACTATGTTTACAGTGAGAAGCAGCTACCACTAGCAGCCCCGGATTAATGGTGGCAGTGGCATGGTTAGTACAAGCATTAAGGTTCCACTGTTGGCTCTGTCACTGAGTGATCTGGGCAAGCCAGCACATTAAGCGATACCTCGCTTTCCTTCTTTGAAATGGAAGGGAAGAACCACATGCCCTACCTACCTGTTCCTTAAGTCAGGGCCGTGAGGTTCAAATCAGCGGATGTATGCAAAAGAACAAGCACAGAGTAATGCACACATGTAAGGTGGTTTGATACCGCACCGAGAGCTCACCCAAGCCTCACTTCGCCTTGCAATTCTTGTGACACACACCAGGAGGACGATGAGAGCAGGTACTGGAGGTGGTCAGCGAAGCTCAAATATAAGCCCCAAGATACCCACATCTGCTTTGTAACGGGCCAAGCAAAGCTTGAGATTAAGTTAGCACTTTAGTTTTTTAACCTGGGTTTGAAAATCTGCAGTCATGTAGCCTTGGCTGGCTGCTTCCTTCTCACTCCTATTGACAGCTAAGTCAACAGCACGTCTCAGTGGGGAGAACTGAGAATCTATAAAAATTAGCCTCAGCCTTCCATGTCTTGACATTACCCAGGGAACGGAGCCAAAACCCTAGGCCTTGGCATGAACAAGAGGACCAGTGTCATCAGGTCTGAAATGCTGAGGGACCAAAGAGGTAACTCTGGATGTGAAGTAAAAGGTCACTGCCTAGAGGATGTGACCAGACAGGAGAACTAGGAAGAGGTTATTTAGGAGTTGGGCATTCACTTACTTGATGACACTGTCTTTCAAGGGACATTAAAACACTGAAATTAACATTTATTCCTGAACTTTGAGTATATTTAAATAGAATTCTGAGGTAGGGCAAAAGTCACTACATGGATGAAAACAAAGAATAGAACACATGCAATTTCTGAGCTCACTTCCCAAAGACTGACCACAATGAGGTAACTGCACTTCCATAATGGTTATTACACAATGTTCCTCAGGAATGTTTGACAGACCCAGGCAGATTCCATGGAGAACCAAAACCTGTAAAATGAGGCCGCAACCAGTTCATCCTTGTTCATTCCAGGTAAAGTTCTGTAAGGTCCTTATTATGGGATCTCAAAACCCTGGCTTATGAACTAGGAACCTATGATCAAATGCCTTAAAAATATTCATGGCCTTGACCCGGTATTTTCATTTCTAGAAACTATTTGATATAACCTGAAATGTAGTCAAAGATTACTACACAGAGATGTTCACAGCATTGATATCTACTGAAAATGATCTAAACATCAAACATTCCATAATGATGGATTATTATTATAGCCAATGTGAAAACACTTATCAAGAATTTTAATGACATAGAGAAATATGTAGCATTATATATCAAGGTGTAGCATTAATTCTACAAAAGCAAGAAACAAACTTATCTGATCTTCATCATGTAAAATACAGTATCAACAGGCTACCTTTATACACAGAACCAAGACTTAATAGAAATATGCCAAAATATTAACTGTAGTTACCAAAGGGTAGGTGAGTGTTATATTTTTTTCATTACGCTTTATTTTCCACAATGGACACCAGTTTTATAACATTCCTAAAGGTTAAAAGCAAGCCAACAAAAAACAGTACTGTGTCTGTGTAACAGGGGAATATACATTTGTAAGCCCATTTTCCTGTTTATTATGTAATATATTGCTTTTTCAATTAAGGAAAAACTGGAAGGAGATACACCAAAAGTATTGATACCTGACTACTTCTGGGTTGTGATACTATGAATGGCTTTTTTCCTTATAGATTTATTTCCTTTTCTCTAATATTCTTCAACAAATACGTATTATTTTAAAAATTAAAACAACAACAATAAAAAACAAACCTCAAATGAAAAAAATACAAGTGGTAAGAAGACAGGGATCACTTCTAAGCTACAGGGAGTGGAAAACTGTTCCTAGTATGTGCGTGACTAGCCCACAACTAATGGTTAATGATAACAGAGCATGTTTATCCTTCTAGGCCCTTCCAGGTAATTATCATAGAATTTCATGCGGACTGTGCCCCCAACAAAGACTCACCTCTGACCCTCCTCTTCCTCCTCGTCCTCATCTTGGTCATGAATGAGGTCCCTGAAGGATGTCACCCTATTATCGCTGGAGACACAGAAAGGAGCAAATTGATCTCATGGGGAGTTAAAAAAAAAAAAGGTAACCCCCATCATCAACTGCTAAAGTTGAGGACACTGAGGTTTAGGTTTTTTGGTGGGGCAGGAAGAGGATCTAGGTGGAAGAGGGTTATCTCTTTTATGTTTATATCCTAAACAATGTGATATTTATTTATTCAAGGTCACCCAGGACTAAGAATAAATAGGAAGTGTATCAAGAAGTAAAGTGGAATACAATTTAACCTCTCCTAGGGGAGAGGAGGGAACCGGATAGGGACTGTACTACTTTAAAAACATACTACCGGATAGTGATTTTCATCATATAATTTTTAAATATTGAGGGGATGCCTGTGTGTCAGGCACCGAACTGGATGCTAGGTCTATAAAATTATCAGGCACAGTTCTTACCCTTTAGTTGTCTACAGGTTAGTGGCACTCTGGCCTGGAAACCATCCATTAAATACTGTGCAATAGGGGCTGTGACAAAGGAAAGCACATGGACGTGAGAGCAGAGTCTTTTGTTCTAGGTGGGGGTGGGGGAAGTATCAAGAAAAAAGCTTCCCAGGGAAATGCGGCATTTGGACCTAGTGCTGATGAATGAGAGGACCATCAGTCACCTGGATAATGGATGGTGGTGATGATGGGGAAACGGGACCAGCAGGAAAGCAGTACAGGCGCACACAGAAACCAGCGACAGCAACACATTAAAGGACAAATCAAGGAACAGAACTGAAACAAATATGTGCGTGAAGAGGTCCCTGTCTGCTTCTGCTGTAGGTTAGTCAAGTGCAGGGTGAGGTGGAGAGGGCGCACTAAACACGTTAGGAAAAAGGTTAACTCCCTTCTCTGATGCTGTCTTACACTGCCACTTTTTTCCTAGTTTAGATTTGTCCTCAAGGAACAATCTTAGTTTTTCAAGGATCATGAGATACACAATTTATAAAAACATTTTCTGTATTTCTTATGGGGAAAAAAGTTGTTTCTCTTTAATACGAGGGGAAAGGGGTAATAGCAATTTAGTGAGGCTAAGAAGGAGTTGTTTACTCCCATTCAGTCTTGAAGAAAGATTTATTTCCGGGAGACAATCAGAGGACAGAATACCCTCTGAGGCTCTACCAACCAGACATAGGAGGACAAACAGCAAATGGTGTAGAAAATACATTCCTGCCTGAGTGAGCGGAGAGCAACCTCCTGGGCATTCCTTCATGCTGTATACAACATGGTCTGAAAGTATGCAAGTGATTAAGACCCGTACTAGTGCCTTAAAGGCCTACTGTTTAGTCAACAAGTCGTATCCGACTCTTTTGTGAGCCCCTGGACTGTAGCCTGCCAGGCTCCTCTGTCCATGGGATTTCCCAGAAAAGGATACTGGAGTGGATAGCCGTTTCCTTCTCCAGGGCATCTTCCCAATCGAGGGATCAAACCCACATCTCCTACATTGACGGGTGGATTTCTTTACCACTGAACCACCTGGGAAAGCTAATTCCACTCATTACGCTTCCCAACGAATTTTTCTACAGAATGCTCAGCTTATCATTTATAGGGAAAAAAAAAATTCTCTATCTCTCCGTTGTTAAACACCTTCAAATATACATGTGTACAGGGAAAAGACCCTGATGCTGGGTAAGGCTGAAGGTAGAAGGAGAAGAAGGTGACAGAGGATGAGATGGTTGGATGGCATCATTGATTCAAGGGACATGAACTTGGGCAAATTCTGAGAGGTGAGGGACAGGGGTGTGCTGCAGTCCATAGGGTCACAAAGAGTTGACACAACTTGGTGACTGAACACCACCACCACCACCACCACCAGCTTGAGCAAACCACCTCTGGCTATAGGTCTCTTTCCCCAAAAGTTCTCAATCCCAACTTAGCTTCCGACCCTGGGATCTTGGGCATGCTACTGAAATTCTCTAAGTGTTCATTTTCTCATGTGAAAATGGAAACAACCAGCACCAACCTCACAGGCTTGCTGTGAACACTTGGGGTGCTGGCGGACAGTGTGGCACGTTTCAAGTGCTGCTCCTGAGCAGCAGTTATCAAAACGTTGGTCCTTGAACTAGGAGCATCATCATTTACCCTCGAAATTCAGACAGATGCAAATCCTTCATCCTTACCCTGGACCTCCTCAATCAGAAACCGTAAAAGGAGTATCTAGTAATCTGGTTTTAGGAGTCCTCCAAATAATTCTGATACATGCTCAAGTCTGAAGACCACTGTTCTGGAGCAACGTTCTGAGAGTTACCTTAACAGTACAGATGTCCTAGAGACATCACCAATTTAAGAATACTGGGTCTTGTATCTTCCACAAATTGGCAAAATGTCTCAGAAATGTCAACTTTTCAGGATCAGAACTCTCTCTCCCAGGCACCCTGAAGCGGCACAAAGGTGCTCTGTCAGGTAACATTTTCTGCAGTGACAGAAATGCTGTACCCATACTGTCCAATATGGAGGCCACCAGTCACATGGGGCTACTGACCATTTAAAAGTCAGTAACTGAGCATGAACAGCTGAATGTTTGGAGAAGGCAATGGCACCCCACTCAAGTACTCCTGCCTGGAAAATCCCACAGAAGAGCCTGGAAGGCTGCAGTCCATGGGGTCGCTGAGGGTCGGACACGATTGAGCAGCTTCACTTTCACTCTTCACTTTCATGCATTGGAGAAGGAAATGGCAACCCATCCCAGTGTTCTTGCCTGGAGAATCCCAGGGATGGGGGAGCCTGGTGGGCTGCCGTCTATGGGGTCACACAGAGTCGGACACGACTGAAGTGACTTAGCAGCAGCAGCTGAATGTTTGTTTTATTTAATTTTAATTAATTTAAACAGCTACCTGAGGCTAGAGACTACCATATTAGACAATATAGTTTTAGAGAATCAGACAACGGTGGTCCCTAGCATTTTAAGAAAGTACAGTTTTATTGAATGAAAGAAGAAAAGAAAGGAACAAATAACAGCATCCCTCTTACTCAACCCTGTGTTAGGTACAGAGGTGGGAGATATTAGACAGGAAGGTAGTTAGCAGAAGCAGCAGTTTTGGATTTAGACAAGTTTGGGTTGAATTTGCCGTAAGGGCAATTGTGTTACTCATACTAAGACTCAGCATCCAGACCTGTGAAATGGTGAGCACCTACTTCCATGGTGGTTACTGAGGTGTAAGAAGATAATGTATGAAAGAATATCTGGCAGGGCTAGACAGATGGTGGGTGCTTCTGAAATACTAGCCCTTCCACCTCTAGGAACTTATAATTTACTCAGGGAGAAAATATTCCGGTAATCCTCAGAAGAATTCAAGACAACATAGGAGAGATATCATTGAGTAGTATACGGATACGGGTTGTGAATGGAGTTTGTGCTGCCTCTGGGGTTGGGGATTACATACTTAGTAGAGAAGGTGGGGAGGGAGCTAAACATGAAAGGACACAAAGGATTTGCACAGGTGGAAAGGAAGCAAGAGACCAGGCATGTCGAGTCAGATGAGAGGCTCAAACAAAAGCAGAAGAACCAAAAACTAGGGCAGAACTGAGACACCAAACAAATCAGTTTGGCTGAAATAAAGATTTAAGAAAGGAGGAAAAGGGGATGAGGATGAGGATGGCAGGTTTACTGCAAACTCCTGAGGATGCTGAATGCCCTCAGGGAGAGGCAGTACATCATTCTGGCTAAGAGCTGAATGCTGGAAGCAGAAACAGATCTGCTTTTAAATCCCTGTTTGATTAGCTCTGTGATCTTGGGAAGAAGCCCAGCTTCAGTGTTTTCATCTGTGAAATGGGAAAAATAACAGTAGCCACCTCACAGGGTTGTAGTAAAGCATTAAAAAGATGTACATGTAAAAGCTTAATCCAGTGCCTGGCCGCTGGTAAGCACTCAGTAAATGATAGCTGTTATTATTGAGGAGTTCAGACTTTCTCCTGTAGCTATGGTTAACCTTTTTATGTCCCACAGCATTCTGAGTATCTGATAAAAAGCTACGAATATTTTTGCCTGAAAAGGTTCAACATATATACATGTTATTACGTACAATTTCAGGTACTTATGGACCTTTTGACATCCATTCCATAGATCCCTCCTAGGGGGTTAGCCTCCACGTTAGGAGCTTACTAACTGAGTGCTGTGCACGGAGGCAGTGACAACGTGAAAGAGTATGAGAAGATGACAGTCGGGGGTGGGGAGAGCTCAGCAGCTGGCTAAGTGTCATGCAACAGTCAGGTCAAACAGGGGAAAGGCAGGCCCCATACAGAGTTCCTCTTGGGTGCTAACACATACCTGCCTTCTCCTAAGAATGCAGTTAGCATTTAACATCTGCACAAGGACAATAACGTAACACATGGTGCGTTCCCTCTCCCTTTTCCTTGGTTTCACCTAAGCCCAGTACCAAGTCCGAGGCTTAACCAAAGCAAAGTAAGACCTTCAGAACTGCATGTGTGTGCAAGTCTTTTACTTCTCTTGGTCTTAATGATAAACTCTATTTCCTTGGTTCTTTAACTCTTCTTAACATATGAACTTGTGGAATGAGACAGGGAACAAATAAAAGAATGGGAAAGGTGAGAATGGATGCTAATGGTAATACTAAAATGACAGGAATAGCAGGTAACATGTTCCATGTTGTATTAACTCATTTATGTGCCCATGTGGTAGGCACTACTCTCCTTCCCATTTGACAAGTAATGAAACTGAGGGACTGGCGATGTTGAGTAACCTGCTCAAGGTCACAAAGCTCTCAAGTGACAGAGCTGGGATTTGAAGGTGGGCAGTCAGGCTTCCAGCCTAGGCTCTAACATGAATGTGGGGTCAGGCTCCCAGCCTAGGCTTTAACATGAAGGCGGGTGGTCAGGCTCCTAGCCTAGGCTCTAGTATGAAGGTGGGAGGTAAGGCTCCAAGCCCAGAACAAGAAGGTGGGTGGTCAGGCTCCTAGCCTAGGCTCTAACATCAAGGTGGGTTATCAGGCTCCTAGCCTAGGCTCTAGTTTGAAGGTGGGCAGTCAGGCTTCTAGCCTAGGTTCTAATATGAAGGTGGGCAGTTAGGCTCCAAGCCCAGGCTCTAATAAACCACTGTCTAGATTGAACTTTGGGTCTACCAGAGAAGACAGGTATGAACACGTGACTGACATCACAAGCCAGGTTTCAATTTCTCCTCCTCTCTATTTCTGAGCCAACACCCNCTGACCTTTTCCAGTCCTGTGGCCACTGCTGAGTTTTCCAAATTTGCTGGCATATTGAGTGCAGCACTTTCACAGCGTCATCTTTCAGGATTTGAAATAGCTCAACTGGAATTCCATCACCTCCACTAGCTTTGTTTGTAGTGATGCTTCCTAAGGGCCACTTGACTTCCCATTCCAGGATGTCTGGCTCTAGGTTGAGTGATCACACCAATGCGATTATCTGGGTCATGAAGATCTTTTTTGTATAGTTCTTCTGTGTATTCTTGCCCCCTCTTCATGCTCTTTCAGGGCTGGGCATTAGCAGGGAGCAAGACAAAGTCCTTGCCTTCCTGTTCTGGATGAGGGGATGGCTACCCACACCAGTATTCTTGCCTGGAGAATTCCATGGACAGAGGAGCCTGGAGGCCTACAGTCCATGGGGTTGCAAAGAGTCAGACAAGACAGAGCGAATATCACTCTTGTTGTTCATGTTGTGAGAGCCTTGAACAAGGCACTGTCTCTCCCAACCCTTCCATGGCTCCCCATCTCAATCTGTGTTAAAAAGTAAAAAACAGTCTGAGGGCCTGGAAGGCCCCTGTAAGGTGCACCAGCTAGCCCTCTATCTCATCTCCTAGGCTTCTCAGCAGCTTCCTCTGCTCTGGGCACACTGCCTTTCTTGCTGTTCCTTGAAGGTGCCAGACAGGTATTTGCATCAGAGCCTTTGTGCTCCCTTTGCCTGGAACACCCTTCCCTCGTGGCTCCCTTGCTTTCTTCAGCCTCTGCTCCAAGGGCACCTTTTCAGCCACAATCCTGTCACAGAGGTCCTCAGCTTCTTTGCCCTCTTTCCTCTTGCCACTCTCCCTGGGATGCTCTTCTCTTCCTCCTCCCCTGGTCACTCTTTTTCTTATTTATCTAGGCTGTGCTGGGTTCCGTCACTGTGCGGGCTTTTCTCTAGTTTGGGAGCAAGGGCTACTCTCTGGTTGTGGAGCGCAGGCTTCTCGTTGTGGTGGCATTTGTTGCAGAGCATGGGCTCTGGGGTGCACAGGCTTCAGTACTTGCGGCACATGGGCTCAGTAGTTGCGGTTCCCCAACTCTAGGGCACAGGCTCAGTAGTTGTGGTGCACGGGCTTAGCTGCTCCAAAGCATGTGGTATCTTCCTGGACCAGGGATTGAATCTGTATCTCCTGCATTGGCAGCCGGATTCTTTACCACTGAGCCATCCACTGAGCTTCCCAGGTGGGGCTAGTGGTAAAGAACCCACCTGCCAATGCAGGAGACATGAGAAACACAGGTTCGATCCCNAGCTGCTCCAAAGCATGTGGTATCTTCCTGGACCAGGGATTGAATCTGTATCTCCTGCATTGGCAGCCGGATTCTTTACCACTGAGCCATCCACTGAGCTTCCCAGGTGGGGCTAGTGGTAAAGAACCCACCTGCCAATGCAGGAGACATGAGAAACACAGGTTCGATCCCTGGGAAGATCCCCTGGAGGAGGAAATGGCAACCCACTCCAGTATTCTTGCCTGGAGAATCCTATGGACAGAGGAGCCTGGCGGGCTACAGTCCATAGGGTTGCAAGGAGTTGACATGACTGAAGCAACTCAGCATGCAGGAGCCATCCACTGATCTGCTCTTGTTCATCCTTCTAGTTTCAGCTTAGGTATCCCCTCCTCAAGGATACCTTTCTACGTTCCTAGGCTCCATCAGACAGTTGCCAGTGAAAGTCCTCTGGCGGCATGTTAAGTGTCTGTCTTCCCCAAGGGCCACAATCCTTGTGCACAGCAGGAGCTGTGACTCTTTCCAACACAGTATGGCTTTAGAACACATGTGTGGTGTTAAAACCCAGCTGTTACTGCTTGTGTAATCTTGGGCAGATTATCTCTCTAAATTTCAGTTTCCTGATGTGTAAAGTGGAACTCCTCATGGTTCCTACCTCAGAGGTATGAGGATTCAATGTGAACTGCTGAGAGCAATGTTTGATGCTTAGTGAAAGTGAAAGTCGCTCAGTCATGTCTGGCTCTTTGCGACCCCATGGACTATGCAGTCCATGGAATTCTCCAGGCCAGAATACTGGAGTGGGCACCTTTTCTCTTCTCTAGGGGATCTTCCCAACCCAAGGATCAAACCCAGGCCTCCCACATTGCAGGCGGATTCTTTACCAGCTGAGCCACAAGGGAAGCCCGATGCTTAGTGAGTCCTCAGCAAATGTTAGCTCTCATTTTATCTCCTGTGATCTGCAGTCACTAGCATTAAACAGCTGCTTACTGACTGTTGAATTAGTGAAGGAGTGAATAAATGAAACCTCAAGCATCTGCCTATCCAGGTGAGAAATGCAGGGATGAAAATCTGAGCACAAGGATGCAGGGCACATACCAGACTCCCGAGGAGGGTCGAACAGACTGTGGGATATGACCTAATTTCAATAAAGAAAACTTTTCGTTTTCCATAAGACAGATGCCTTGTGGCTATGAGAAGTGGCAACCTTGAGACCCACAGATGTACATTCTGGAGGTGTGGGGCTGTAGAGTGACTGCCTTTTAGTGTTAATCGTGGTTGTGGGCAGTAGCTTAAAGTGAGATCTTAGTTCCCTGCCCAAGAACTGGACCTGAGTAGCCTGGGCTTCCCTGGCGGCTCAGAGAGTAAAGCATCTGTCTACAGTGCAGGAGACCTGGGTTCAATCCCTGGGTTGGGAAGATCCCCTGGAGAAGGAAATGGCAACCCATTCCAGTACTCTTGCCTGGAAAATCCCAAGGATGGAGAAGCCTGGTAGGCTACAGTCCATGGGATCACAAAAAGTCAGACACGACTGAACAACTTCACTTTAGCCTGGATGAAAATTAGAAATCCTAGCTGCTAGACCACCAAGGGCTAGAGGCTGGAAGCAAAGTTGCCCTGGTATTTGTCTGTTTGAAAAATGAATTTCTCAAGGAGGCAAAAACTGTAAAAGCAGGTACAAAGTTTATTATTGGAGACATGGCACAAGTGGGAGAGCACACAAAGAAATGGTTTTGAAGCTGTTTCCCTCAGATTGGGACTTGAACACACGTGGCTGGGACTCAAACCCAGCCAAAACCCTGCCTGGGACTTGAACCCACGTGGCTGGGACTTAAACCCAGCCAAAACCCTGCCTGAGACTTGAACCCACATGCCTGAGACTTGAACCCAGCCAAAACCCTGCTTGGGACTCGAACCTATATGGCTGGGACTCAAATTCAGCTATAACTCATGGTACCTGGTTTCAGGACCTAATGAAGCTCAGGTTGTTGATGTCTCATTGCAGAAAGAATTCAGTGCGAGACAAAGTGATGGGTAAGGAGTGGATTTATTCAGATACAGAGAGAAGCACACTCCACAGACAGAGTGTGGGCCATCACAGAGGGCGAGTACGGCCTTGAAATGTGGTGTGGTTAGTTTTTATAGGCTGGGTGATTTCTGATGCTAATGAGTGGGAGGATTATTGCAACTATTTTGGGGAAGGAGTGGAGATTCCCAGGACTTGGGCCATCGCCCACTCCTTGGTCTTTTAACAGTGCCTTGGAACTGTCCTGGCACCTCTGGGTGTGTCATTTCACTTGCTGATTGAGGATGAAGGTCTAGTCTTGTCTGCCATCTTGGTCTCATTTGATTCTATTGGTTCATGTTGTGTCCTTGGGCTATGTCATTCTTTCAAAAGTTGTGCCCTGCCCCTCTCCCTCCTGTTACAGTTTGTTTATTTGAGACAGAAGCAAGGCAGAGATACCCACCTGGAGAAAAAGGAGCGGGTTTCTGCCTGATGAGGAGGAGGGCAGTAAAGAGATAGTCTCATCGTTTATACAGGGCAGTTCTTCCAAGTCTTTGTTTACCTTTGGCCAGTTATCACCCTCCTTTTTCTACACCTGACCTGTTCTCGGTCCCTCTCTCACATGTATGCACATCTTTCTGTAGATGGATTCCAGCACAGAGGCCTGTGGGACAGTTGACACCAGCTATTCTGGGGTGGCACCCTCTCCTTTTGGACCCCGAGGAAGTCTTTCTGCATACTTGTAGTCAGGGAGGTCTCCTTGATCTCAAGAATGAGAAGTATGTGCTCTCTTTATCCTTTATCTGGGCAAGACTCAGCTCATTTCTGCCCTTCCCATTGTCATTTTAAGTGTCCACTAGAGACAAAAGTACCACTCTTTACCCTGTTCCTGTTGTTTATTTCTATATGGAAGTATAAACAGGAGGCTGGTTATAAATGTCTAAGCTGGAGTCCATCTATTTCTTGCCTCAAGAAATATAAACAGGAGGCTAGTTGTAAATGTCTATCCTGGAGCCCATATAGCTCCTGCCTCAGGCTGGGCTCTGAACAAGCTGGGTGATAAGAGCAGCTCACTTGCCCTCTCTGAGCCTCAGGGCCTATGTTGAAACAAAGTGGGTGGTGGAAGGTGGGCCAGCAAATGTTCACAGCCTTCTCAGATCCACTTTCATAACAAACATTTTGTATCACCCCTTTATGCCTTAAATGAAATTGAGAGAAAATAAAATTGATTTATATGCATTGACAAAACCAACAGCATGCCCTAATTGAAGGGGGGAAAAAAGATAGTGATTGGAATAAAATGATCTGTATTTCAATACTCAGGTACAAGAACAGTACAAGGCAAAATGAAACAGATGTTTGCCTCTATTGTTGACTGAAAAACAAAGCACAACCTAACAACTGAGAGTTATATCTTAGGACTTCAAGACCAGGAATGCAGATTCCTAAATAAATTTGAACCTAGGCATCTCAGATGCTGTGCTCCTAACCACTATACCACCCTGTATCTATTTGGCCTGCGCTTAGTGAGCCGGCTCACAGCCACCTGCGCTTAGTGAGCCGGCTCACTAACTCAGATGACCATTATATCTACTACTATGGGCAGGAATTCCTCAGAAGAAATGGAGTAGCCATCATNATTAATTTATTTTTTATTTTTTTGATTTACATTTTCCTAGTGACTATTCTCTAATGATACTGAGTATATTTTCACATGCTGGTTTGCCCCTGATAAATCTTCTTTTCAGAAATGTCTATTCAAATCCTTTACTCATTTTTAAATTGAGATATCTGTGTTTTTTATAGTTATAAGAATTATTTATAAATTCTGAATGAAGTCACTTATCAGGTTTATGAGTTCCAAATATTTTCTTCTATTCTATCCATTGTATTTTCTCTTTCTTGGTGTTCTTTGAAGCACTAACTCCAGGTCATGAAGATTTACCTGTATATTTTCTTGTAAGTGTCTTGTAATTTTAGAGCCTATATTTGTATCTGTGATCTATTTTGATTTATATGACCATAAAAATTAGAGTTTATTTCCGGATTATTCCATTATTTGTCTGTTCTTATGCCAGTACACACCATTTTATTGTAAGTTTTAAAGCTGGGAAGTATAAGTTATCCAATTTTTCTCTTTTTCAACTTGAGTATTCTGAGTCCCTTGCATTTACGTATGAATTTCGGGATCATCTTGTCAATTTCTATAGAAATAAAAAGGCATCTGGGGTTTTGATATGACTGTATTGAATCTGTAGATCAGTTTGGGGGAGTATTGCCCTCTTAACAGTATGTAATCTTCTGATCCATGAACATGGAATGTCTTTGCATATTTGAAGTATTCTTTTCTTTCAGTAATGTTTTATGGTCTTCAGGGTACAAATCTGTACTAGTTTTGTTAAATTTATTCCCAAGTATTTTATTCTTTTGATAGTATAAATTTTTCTTAACATCATTTTCATATTATTTCTTGTTAGTATATAGGAATACAATTGATCTTTGTATATTAATTTTGTGTCCTACAACCTTGATGAACTTATTTATTAGTTTGAATAATTTTTGTGGATTCCGTAGGATTTTTTGTACATAAAAGTTCTTTTGTACATATAAAATTTCTTTATATACAAGATCAAATCATCTGTCAATAGAAATAATTTATATGTGCTTTTCCAATCTGAGTGAATTTTGTTTTATTTATTTTTTTGCTAATCACTCTAGTGATTGCCTAATCACTCTAGTGACTGAACTGAACTGAATCACTCTAGTATAGTATTGAGTAGAAGTGGCAAGAATGAACAAACTTGTCTTGTTCCTCATCTTAGGAGAAAATACTCAGTCTTTCAGCTCTGAGTATGATGCTGTGCTGTGCTTAGTTGCTNCTCTAGTGATTGCCTAATCACTCTAGTGACTGAACTGAACTGAATCACTCTAGTATAGTATTGAGTAGAAGTGGCAAGAATGAACAAACTTGTCTTGTTCCTCATCTTAGGAGAAAATACTCAGTCTTTCAGCTCTGAGTATGATGCTGTGCTGTGCTTAGTTGCTCAGTTATGTCTGACTCTTTGCGACCCCATGGACTGTAGCCCTCCAGGCTCCTCTGTCCATGGAATTCTCCAAGCAAGAATACTGGAGTGGGTTGCATGCCCGCCTCCAGGAGATCTTCCCAATCCAGGGATTGAACCCAGGTCTCCCATGATGCAGGCAGATTCTTTACCGTCTGAGACACCAGGGAGTATAATGCTGGCTGTGAGTTTTTCCTAGATGCCCTATCTTCCCAGGTGGCACAGTGGTAAAGAATCTGCCTGCCAGTGCAGGAGACACAGGTTCAATATCTGGGTTGGGAAGATTCCCTGGAGGAGGAATTGGAAACCCACTCCAGTATTCTTGCCTGGAGAATCCCATGGGCAGAGGAGCCTGGCGGGCTACAGCCCATGGGGTTGCAAAGAGTCAGACACAACTGAGCACGCATGCATGGCATGGCACTTTATCGGCTTGAAGAAGTTCCTTCCTTTTCTTAGTTTATTTAGTGTTTTGCCATGAAAGAGTGTTGGATTTTGTCAGATGCTTTTTCTGTGTCTATTGAGATGGTCATATGGTTCCTTTCCCCTTATTTTTGGAATACTGTGTATTGGTTGATTTTTTTGATGTTAAATCAATCTTGCATTCCTGGGATGAATCCCACTCAGTCACTGTGTTTTATCCTTCTATCTGCTGCTGACTTTCAATTGCTAGGATATTACTGAGGATGTTTTCATCTATATTCCTTCCAGGACTCACATTATACATCTGTTGGTGAGTTTGATGTTGTCCTACAGGTCTTTGAAGCTCTGTTAATTTTTCTTTATTCTTTTTCTTTTCTTTTTTTTTTTTTGTTCTTTATATCATTTCAGTAGACATACTTTCAAGCTTGCTAATTGTTTCTCCTGGCAGATCAAATATGCCGTTTGAAACCCTGTAGTGAATTTCTCATTTCAGTCATCCTATTTTTTTACTCTATATTTCCTATTTGGGTTGTTTTAAATAATTTCTGCTTCTTTCTATTTCCTTTTCAGTGAGATATTGAACTCATACTTTTCATTAATTCTCTGGATATGATCATTTTAGTTCTTTGAACATATTTACAATAGCTGATTTAAAGGCTTTGTGTAGTAAGATCAACATCTGGGCTTATTCAGGAATAGTGTTTATTGGCTGCTTCTTTTCCTGTATATGGGCTATATTTATTTGTTTCTTTGACTGTCCTGTCATTTGTGGTTGAATAGTGGGCATTTGGTGAATAATGGGCATTTAAAATAATTCAGCCCTGGGGTTTCTTTGGAAGGAATGATGCTAAAGCTGAAACTCCAGTACTTTGGCCACCTCATGCGAAGAGTTGACTCATTGGAGAAGACTCTGATGCTGGGAGGGATTGGGGGCAGGAGGAGAAGGGGACGACCGAGGATGAGATGGCTGGATGGCATCACTGACTCGATGGGCGTGAGTCTGAGTGAACTCCGGGAGTTGGTGATGGACAGGGAGGCCTGGTGTGCTGCGATTCACGGGGTCGCAAAGAGTTGGACCCGACTGAGCGACTGAACTATAAAATAATATAATATGGCAACTTTGGACATTAGATTCATCCCTTCCCCACAACATTTGTTGTTGCTTATTATTGTCATTGTTTCTGTTTGTTTAGTGACTTTCCTAGACATATTCTGTAAGGATTTTTTGTTGTTGTTGTGAATGGCAAGTGGAGCTTCTGTTTGGTTAGCTTAATGCTCATCTAATGATTAGGCAAAGATTTCCTTAAATGCCTTGAACCTGTAACTACATCAGCTTTTGCCAAGGAACTCTGTGTATGTGATGGGGTATACCATCAGTGTTCCAGTAATTTACAGTTCTGTTGCTCTTTCCATGTCCTGCTTGTGCAGATCCCCAAGGTCAGCCAGAGATTAGAGAATTCTCAGATATTTCTTAGGCACACATGCAGCACTGCTTATGAGCATGACCTTCTAGATTCAAGGAATANGTGAACTCCGGGAGTTGGTGATGGACAGGGAGGCCTGGTGTGCTGCGATTCACGGGGTCGCAAAGAGTCGAACACAACTGAGTGACTGAACTGAACTGAATTGTTGCACAAAGAGGAAGTGGGCGCTTTAGGATTAGAAATCGGGTGTGTCTGACTCCAGGGAATGCATGCTTTCCACTACATCAGGGCTTCTCTACTTTGGGCCAGATAACTCTTGGCTGTGGGGTCTGTCCTGCGCATTTAGCAGCATCCGTGACCTCTACTCATTGAGGGCAACAGTCTCCTGCAAGTTATGACAATCAAAAATGTCTCTAGACATCGCCACGTATCCCCTGGGGGGCGAAGTGTCCTTTATTTAGAACTATTACCCTCCACTATGCTGTCCTAGTGGAGGCGGAGGTACAGCGAGGTGCCATTTCACCTGGGAATGAAACTCAGGTGTGCCACTCAGCAAGTAAACTATCTCTACGTCACAGGGGTGGAGATTGCTGGTCATCTACTGAGCTTTACTCTCTGCCTGTCTAGTGACAGGTTTTAGCTAGGTGCACTCTTGCTAGAATAAAGACTACATTTCCAGCCTTCCTTGCAGCTAAGTATGACCAAGTGACCACATTCCAACCGGTCAGAGGTGATATGGGCAAATTCCTAGCTGTGACCTTGAAGGGAAGTGTCATTCTCCTCTTCCCTGGTCTTTCTGCCTGAGATATGGACCTGGTATCAACAAGATCAAAGAATCCTGGGTCTCAAGGTGTCCCCAAATTGCCTGGTCTGTTTATGCTCAAATATTACTAGAGGAACCAACTTTCTTCTGATTTGAGCTACTTTCTTGTGGTTTAAGAGTTTTGTCAAAGTTGCCAAACCTGAATTCTAACTATTATAGCCACCTAAGCCAGCCAGGGTGAAGAAAGAAAGAAGGCAGAAAAGGAGGAAGAAAGGATATGGACGGAGGGGCACAGGTGGTCTGGCTGGGCCAGCTCAGAGTCACTCAGGAAAACCTTCTGGGAAGGACTCTCAAGTTGGATCTTGAAGGAAGAGAAAATGTAGAGTGGGGAGCAATGGGGTGCGCCCTCCAAAAGGGGCTGCAACAGGAGTAGAGGCCTCGAGGAGAGACCTGGGCAAGACCTTAAAAGACAAGGAGGGTTTGAACAGGCTGTGAAGAGAAAGGAAGGCTGTAGGGAAAGAGCAAAGTGGTGAAGATGGAGTAGTCGGGCTCCCTCACCCCACACCCTCTCACTCTTGCCCCACGTTTTGTAAATAATAATTACGTAATAGCTGAGGTCAGTTGTAGTACTGTACATGCATGTCAGTGTTATGCCCAAGTCGCGAAATCCAGTGACCACCAGGGAGCCGATATCCGATGCAAAAGCAAGAGAGTTTTTATTACCAAGCTCGAGCTGGAGCTCCCACCGGCACCGACGCAGCGGCTATAGGGAGGGAGCCCCGAGTTTTGGGCTACACTGCTTTTATAGGGAATTATTCAGGTAAAAGGGTACAAAAAGGGGTATTCAGGCAGGAGGACAACCGATTGGTCACTTAAGGAGGTGTTCAAGTTGACAGATAACTGGTTGGTTACTTCCATCCATAGGATTTGTGTGTAGATTCTTGATTGGTTTCTACTTCCAAGGTAAATCACAAGCTCCTGGAAGTAAAGTCAGAAGGTTTAGCCTAGGGGCCGATTGGCTCGTGTACAGTGGGGCAAGGTTGGGTAATCTGAGGGCTGATTGGCTATGGGCAGTGGGCTCAGGTTGGGTAACATCCAAAGTTCTTTTGCCTGGAACCTTGCAGGATAGAATTCTTTTACAAGATGGAGTAGCTTAGGCCCTTCAGTCAGGAGGTACTCTCTTGGCCACGGGCTACATATGTTCTGTAAGCATGTATAGACTCTACCTGAGAAAGCCCTCGGGGCTATGTTACGGCTGCTAACATTATTAGGGCTTTGTCTGCTGGGTCAGCCACAAGAGGAGAGAATAAACATGTCTATGGTTCCTACGGCTCCTCACATCTTCTTCCAGCCTCTTAGCTCGCACCTTGTCTACCCTGAGTTCAGCAAACAGTGAAATACGTGAGACAAAAGCAAGCAGGGGGGAGCCCGGTGCCAAACAGAGAATTTCACCAGGTGAACAGGAATCAGGAACCAGGAGTTCATCGTGAGGCTTGAAGGCAGCTGGGAGGGCAGCTGGCAGCTGGGCAGCTGGGAGGCAGAGAAATGATCAGGGATTCCTGGGCCCTCTCTTAGAGGACTCACTCTAGGGCTGACCAGTCATCCATGACCCATGCTAAGACGAGCACACCTCTTCTGGGCCTGGAGTTCTGATGTCTTCTTGTCAAGGGCTTCTCCAGCAGGTAACTAGGGCCAGCAAGAGTGCAGCCAAGGTCACTGTTTTCAGTCCCAGGACTGCAAGTGTGAGGATAGACAGGAGCCCTGGGGGACACAGAGGAAAGTTCAGGAAGGATCCCGGGTGAGCCCCCAACAGCCCACAACTCAGTGCCCCTATGGTGAAGCTGCGCCTAGCTTCTGTATAGCCTGCGGGGCCATATCCCTTCTACAGCTAAAGAGATCATAGACCTCCCTTCCTCCTGTTTCAGGCTCAAAGAGCCTTTGCCCAATATCTTACTTGTACCCTTAATCATCTTGACAGTATCCCTGACTTCTGATAACAATAGAAAATGTTTTTCATTATTTGCTGCTCACCTCTTCTGTCTCAGGGCCAGAGCTAAGCATTTCCTAAATGCCTTACATAATCCTCAAACTAATCTTGCAAAGTAGGATAACAATCCAATTTGTATAGATGAGGAAACAGACCCAGAGTGGGGGAGTGATTTGCTCACGGCCACATGTGTCAAAATGGTGATGGGACCAAGTGGTCTGGCTCCCAAGGATAGCAGGAACAGGGCCAAGCATCTGGGACACTAACCTGGTCACCTCTATCCCAAGTCCATCGCCCAATTATTAAGTGCCCTTGAGGTTATGTGATAGGCACAGTTCTGGGCACTTGCCCCATTGGATCTGTATTTAGTTTCATGAGGTAGGCTCTCTGATTCTTATCTCCCTTTCCCCTCCCAGATCACAGAGCAGGACACCAGAGACTCCAAGAGCTAGAAAGGTGCTCAATCCAGGGAGCCTGGCTACAAAGCCGTGTTCTCCAGCTCTGTTCTGCACAGCTCCAGTGTATCCTTGTTCTGACTCAGGGGGAGCCCAAGACCTCGCAGCAAGACTGCCCACTGAGCAGTTTACACTGATTGTTGGAACAGTCCTTTGACTGAACTTTACTCTGGCTCTCTGGGTTCTGCTTGTGCAGTTGAGATGGAGTCGTGGGAACTGTCTTTGTGGCAGCAGGGCCCTAGAAGTCTGGGGCTGCTCAGCTCCCATGGCCAAGCCCTCTCTGGCCCCACTTATGCGCGACTGGTTAACGCCACTGGAGGTAAGTATACTCACCTGATGGAAATACCTTGGTTGTACGTTCCTTGGTGAATTCTGCCTCTTTGAGAGAAGTGTGATTTGCTGCAAGGAAGAGAAGTGGTCTCACACTCCCCTTTCTTTCTGTCCCTCCATTTCCTGAGCCCCTGTGTTAGTAGCTGGGGAGATGAGCCTGTGAGTTTCTGCCTGGGATAGGGACTAGAAGTCAAGCCCAGTGACTCTGAAGGGCTAGTCAGACCTGGTTGAGCATCTCTGGAATAGGGACCATGCCTGCTCTGTTTCTGTATCTGCAGCACCCAATGTGTGGCCGTCAAAGGCACACATGCATGTTTGTTGAATCATTAAGAGTCTGCACAAAGCTCTGTGGAGCCCAGAATGGGGAGAAATCAATTCTGCCTGGGAGAAGGAGAAGACTTCACAGAGGAGGGGCTATTTATGCTGGGCCTTGAAGGATGAGTGGAAAGTCTCCATGGAAAAGGAGAAAGCATTAATAGCCTATGTAAATGACTTTGAGGCTAAAAAGAGCTTGCGACATGGTAAAAATTTCCTGGTGGACCATCTCCCTCTGTCCCCCTACCTCCATGACTACCTGTCTCACCTTTGACTCTCAACCTGGTGCCCTGTCCAGATAGGTACTGCCTGTTGAGTTTACTCTGAAACTTTACACAATAGTAAGTTCCTGCATGCTCGGTGGAGATGCCATGCAGAAGAATGCTGAAATCATTGCTGGAGGCCTGGACCGCAGTCACGTTGGAATAGGAGATGCCTCTAAAGTTGTAGATGGCCTCCCGGCTCAGACCAGTCCCCCGAAACCACCTGATGGGTCCTGGGGGACCAACTCCAAGCACTGTGCAATTCAGAAAGACGGTATCTCCAGGGGTTGCCAACACCAATTCCTGGGGTTGGATGATCCAGAGGTCTGGCCCTGTGTTCCCAGGTCCTGAATCCAAAGAGAGGACTTTATTGTTCTCTTTCTCCCTCCATAGTTCACTGATTTCCTCCCTTTCCTTCCCCTGTTTTTTTCACTCAGCTACTCCCTCCCACATTCCCTCATTGTTCAATAGCTGATTCACTCAGTAAAGAAGTTCTCAGTACCTACTATGTTCTGTTGCGAGGACTGGGGAAAAGAAAGCTCAGCGAAATATAAATGCCATGCCCTAGAGTTCTCAGTCTGGTGGTGGAGGTGGCTTACAAAATTCTTCTGAGGTTGAAAACCCAGAAGACAGCAGGACCAAGAGAGGCTTGGAAGGAGTCAGAGAAGGGTTTCTGGAATGTTTGCATTAAGATAAAATGAACCCCCCACCTCCACCCCCTACCCTGACACACACACACACACACACTGATACCCTCCAAGTCAACAATTTACAGGGGTTTCACAAACATCAATTCTTCTATTTTATCACCTGAATATCCTTTGAAATAGGAATTATATTGTCCATTTCACAAATTAAACACTTGAAGGATGTTGACCTGAAATGACTAAGTTAAGAACACATTCCTATTGAATGACAGACAATATGGGTGTCCAGGTCACCACTGGTGGACTTAGAGATGGCATGACTGGTTACCTGGGGATTAAATAATCAGCCCAAGTTCTTGACTCTTCTCTGATAGTGTGGCATATCCAAACTCTTATCGTGGCCTCATGGTGGTTGGGTATACTTCCTTGCCTCTTACCTTTGACCTTAGCCATGTGACTAGCTTTAGCCAATGGGCTATTTTTTTTATTAACAACAGACACGCAAGTAGAAGCTTGAAATGTGCTTAAGGTGTTGGGACTTTCCCTCTGTGCTTCTGCTATCTCCATGAGAAATATGTACTCTGGCCAGTCTGGGCCCTGGAATAAGACATGCAGAATAGAACCAGCCCAGCTGCCCGTAAATGTGTGAGTGAGACATACAAATTATTGTATGTCACTGAGGTTTTGCGAGCAGAGCTTAATTGTGGGCAAAGGTGAATGATGTAGGTAAAGGGAGATAGATCAGAGCAGAAAGTTGTGACCTGCAGGGCCTGATACTCACCTTTCACAAGCACGGAGGTGCCTCCATCCAGCGTTTTTCCTGAGTGCTCACTTGAGCCATCAGATCTCACACAGTGATAGGTTCCAACATGTTTCCTGGTGACATTGTGGATATAGATGGAATAGTCACAATTAAGCGGCTCCAGCATCTTCTGGATCATAGGCATCACCCCGGGGAAGAAGCCATGCTTGAAGCTGTAAATTTCTTGCTGGTCCTGGTTGCTCACCTTGACCCACTTTATCATGTCATCAGTGCAGGAGCCGACTACTGTACATCTCAGCAGGAGTGTCTCCCCTTCTGCCACCAGCATGGGGCCCTCGGGCTGCAGCACCTGCCACTTACTCCTCTTGCTCTGCTCAGAAACTCCTGCAACAGAGGAAAAAAGGCTTCGTGCAGGGCTAGAGGAACCTGGAGTCCTAAGAGGCAAACTTAACATAAACCAGCCATTAACTGGTCAAGAACAATTGCTTAGAACATTCAAGGGGTGTTGTTGGAGAGGGAAGTGAAAGAGGAGGTGAAGCAGCAGCTGGCTGGAGAGAGAGAGAGCAGGGCTATAAAATGGAGAACTTATAAGTAATAAGCTCACCATGGGGTCATCAGCTTTGTGCTCCAAGTTTCCCTTCATCTGTGCTTTCATCAGGCCTTGGGAATAACTCAGTCTCATTCCAGGTCTTAAGTTTGTATCATGGTGTTTCTTAGTTTTCAGTGCAGGAGAGGAGTAGAAAGGTGGAGCAAAGATTCCCTTCTAAGAGGATCTGGGGAAGGGTTGTGGAATTCAAAGTTAATTTCCCTCCCATCTTCAGCAAGATATGTGCCATTAGCCACTAAGAACTGCCTCACAGTTGTGACCAAGGGACACCATGTTCAATCTCAGGGATTCTCTTTGTCCTTGGCGTCCTTAGTTCCAGGAAGTCCAGCAATATTCACTATATGAGTGGTGAGACCTCATCCTCTCTAATTCCTGCTGGTGCTCATTTCCCTGCTCTCAGTAATTTCCTCACACTAAATTGTGTCCATCACTCAGCAGAACACTGAGAATAATGCTTGCTCCCATCTGTTAAACTGGAAAAACTCCTGATCAACAGGGTCATGAGTAGACTACACAGAAGAGAGTACTCTGCCTAGAGAGAAGTGCTCTCTCCCACATAGCAAATCTGAAAAACAAGGCCCCCAAATAATAAAATATAATAACATTCTAGAGTGAGGCTTATAACGCATGTATAAGTAA
Organism: Neotragus moschatus; assembly: GCA_006410615.1. Taxonomy (NCBI): domain Eukaryota; kingdom Metazoa; phylum Chordata; class Mammalia; order Artiodactyla; family Bovidae; genus Neotragus; species Neotragus moschatus. Next base: position 1,485,832 of record SJYA01001955.1, on the reverse strand, counting down.
AGTTAAGGTAATAATAGAATAATGATTGAGGAGGGGAGAATGTTAGTATATCATCATAAGGTTCTTATACTATATGTGAAATGGTATGATATCACTTAAGGTAGATGTTAATAAAGAGGTATTAATATATTGTAAACCCTAAAGCCATCACTAAAGTACAAAATAAAATCATAGCTGATAAGCCAATAAAAGAGAGAAAATAGCGTTATAAAAGTATTAAATTACCAAATGAAGACAGAAAAAGAAGCAAAAGGGAGCAAGAACAAATAGGACAGATAAGTTAATAGATTTAAACCCAATCCTATAAAACATTATTTTAAATGTAAATGGTCTAAATATTCTCAGAAAAAGTTAGAAACTGTCACATTGGACAAAAAATGTAAGATCCAACTGCATCTTGCAAATTAAAACCACAATGAGATACTATTTTTTAGAATGACTAAAACTGAAGAGGCTGACTGTACCAAATGTTGGCAAGGATGTGGGGGAAATGTCATTCTCCTACACTGATGATGAAAATATAATCTTTGCAAAACTTTAAGGCAGTGTCTTTAAAAGTTAAACAATCACCTGCCATATGATCCAGTCATTTTATTCTTAGTATTTTCCCAAGAGAAATGAAAGCGTATGTCCACACCAAACTGCAAACAACCCAAATGTCTGTCAATAAGTGAGTGGAGAAACAAACTATGGTTTATCCATACGGTAGACAGACAAAAAATGGCTATTGATATGTGCAACAGCATGCATGGCTTTCAAATAATTGTGTTGAATAAAAGAAGCCAGGCAAACAAGAGTATGTACTGCATGTTTGTTGTATAAGTTTCGAGAAAGTGCAAACTAAACTGTAGTGATGGGAGGTAGCAGTGGGAGACAGATAAGCAGTTGCCTGGGGAGGAGGAGGAATGGGAAGGATCCAAGGAAACTTTTATGAGTGTTAGATTCATTCATCATCTTGATTATCTTGGTGATAAGTTCACAAGTATGAAACATGTCCAATGCCCACAAAACGTGTCAAACTGCACACCTTAAACACATACAGTTTGCTTGATGTCAGTTGTACCTCAATAAAGCTAATAAGATTTTATGAAGATCAAGCTTCTGTGTGTTATGAGAAGGGGAGAACTAACGTAGAAGAGGCAATGGAGAAGGTGAGGGCTCGGAAAGTCTCGTGGTTCTTATCCCAGCTGGGGCAAGTCTGGGAAAGTGAAACAGCAGAGAGGAAGCTGGAGCCTGGAATAAGGCCCTGTGCCTCTCACCCCTTCCCACTCGCCTTTTCTTGATTCTCCTTCTGTGTTATCACTCAGACTTTGGGAGATGTCCGGGATGATTTGTCTCTACCTTGTCTGTAAAGCTGGGCTAGTCCCTTCCCCACAGCTCTGGGATTCTGTCCCGCCCATTTTCTATCTGCACGCTCTGGTTTTCATGATCCCTGTCATGGGGTTCTCTTTTGGAAGTCTGCTAGAAATCACTATTTGCCACAAATATTTTGAATATATTTTACTCTGGTTTGTTTAGATATATGATTTCCTAACCTAGTGCCTAACACCTAAGGGACACTCGAAGTACTTGTGAAATGAGTTACTGAGAGTTATGACCCACACTTTACTCAAGGAAACCTCTCTTGTGGCTGACCATTCCGGGGGACCCAAGGTGCAATGAACAGAATCTAGATCTCAGTAGGGCCTGGGGCAGAGACCCAGATGGGCAGGGGACAGAACGAGCCCACTGAGAGCCATGCATCTTGTCTGGTTGATCAAAGGGTTCTGGGCTCCGAGTCTGAGTTGTACCTGGAAGCCCCCAAACTCAGGAGCTGAATCAGCCTGATCCTGACTTAGAGGAGACATGGGTATGATAGTAGTGGCCAATAGTTACTAAATCTTCACATCGTGCCAGGTATTTATAGGTATTATCTCACACAAAGTCACGAAATGGGCCCTAGGATTAGTCTCATTTTATGGAGCCCCACTGACTTACGGATGTTTCATTTGTATAGTTGCACAGTGCCCAAAGCTTAGAAGGGCCTGATGCTTGCCTTAATGCTCTACTATCGCTGTTTTAAAATTCTTAATATCTTTGGAACAAAGGACCTGAGGTTTCATTATGCACAGGGCTGGGCAAATTATGTAGCCGGTCCTGGGCTGAGCTTCACTATTTTTATATTAATATTTAATAACTCACAGCACCCCTAAGGAAAGGTCCCAAAGAGTGGTTCTTTGTAGATGGGCTAACAAGTATCTGAGCCAGAACACAGTGTTGTGAGTCCAGAGCCTGGGAGCTTGGCTTCCCTGTGCTGCCCTAAAAGTTCTGCTTCTCCGAACACTTGGTCTGAGTTCTGCTGGGATCAGAGATATTCTCAGCTTCTCCCTCCCACTTCATCTGGTAGGGATCAGGCCCCTCCTAGCACCCGTCTCTGGGGTCAGCCAGGGGTAGATCCTCTTCTGTCTCAGATCCTACTCACCGGAGAGGACAAGGAGCAGTGCCAGCAGCCAGGAGCAGGGAGGTGAGTGAGCCAGGCAGGTCAGGGTGGGCATCAGAGGGGGCACAGGGCACCTCCTGTGGTCCCCTAGACTGACCACCATTCTACTCTCTGATGGCCGTTGGAGTCTGAAGTGGGGTCGGTATACAAGGCCTTTTCTGCTTCTCATTGCCAGGACTACTTGGGGAAGTATTTTTGCTACAACAAAACAAAGCTGCTAACGCAAGAGGAAGAAGGGGAATGGAGGAGTTTCCGGCTTTCATATCTGAGCAGTAGTTCCTGTATTCACTCTGTTAAAACCTTAATGACCTTTCCCAGACCCTGTCCTTGCCATTCTGGGAGGGAGATGAACACGGCTGTCACAGTGTGGCCTCAAGTCAGCCTGACTTTGGATCAAGAATTGCATCTGCCTCTAGAGAAGAAGAAATATCTTACGACATCCTTTATATGTGGAATCTCAAAAGAAACGACGCAGATGAGCTTGCAAAACAGAGAGACACAGATTTATGACTGCTGGGGGGAAGGGATAGCTAAGGAGTTTGGAATGGACATGTACATACTGCTGCATTTAAAACTGATAACCAGCAAGATCTTACTATACAGCACAGGGAATTCTGTTCAATGTCATGTAGTATGGATGGGAGTGTAGTTTAGGGGAGAATGGATACATGTATATGTATGGCTGAGTCCCTTCACTGTTCAACTGAAACTACCACAGCATTGTTAATTGACTATGCTGCTGCTGCTGCTAAGTCATTTCAGTCATGTCCGACTGTGCGACTCCATAGACAGTAGCCCACCAGGTTCCCCTGTCCCTGGGATTCTCCAGGCAAGAACACTGGAGTGGGTTGCCATTTCCTTCTCCAATGCATGAAAGTGAGAAGTGAAAGTGAAGTCGCTCAGTCGTGTCCGACTGTTTGCGACCTCATGGACTGCAGCCTACCAGGCTCCTCCGTCCATGGGATTTGCCAGGCAAGAGTACTGGAGTGGGGTGCCATTACCTTCTCCGGTTAATTGACTATACCCCAATATAAAATAAAAAGTCTAACATAAAAATAGAGAATTGGGTGTGCCTGTTCCTGGTTGTGTGACCTTTCACTTGTCATCGTCAAGGCTTTGTTGCCTCATCTGTAAAATGGGGACAGGAGCAATCCCTTCCTAAGCGCAGGAATGATATGGCATATATGCATGAGGGCCTAGCATAATATAAAGGTCAAACATATGATCCATCATTATTCATAATATGTAGGAAATAGAGGAAGTAACATTTGCTTAAGAAGGACTGATTATAAATCAAGACCCCTAGTGGCCTCCTTTTGGCATTGGAGGGTGGGCACAGACTCACTTCCTAATTGCATAATTGTGGGCAACACTCTAAAGCTCCATTTTCTGGGGTCCAAATGTAACACACTCAGATTGTGCAAAAATTTGTGTTTGTGGCATCTTAATTTTCTGTTACTGATCTCAACTTTCTCAAGAATCACCCACTCCTCCCTCATGCCAGTCATTAGGAAGGAAAAATTAAGTTTGCTAACTAATCCCAGGCTTTTCCATGTTCTAATAGCCTCTTTAGCTGTACTGTCTAGATTTAGACTGTGGCTTTACCCAGATCTGGCTGTGTGACCCTAGGACAATCATTGAACACTCTTGATCTATAAAATTAAAACTATGGTTGCATTTATGGGGTAGAGTAAGCACTGATACGCTGCCATCATTCTCTCTTAGGTTAACTCAGTCTTTTTTAGGAAAAAAACTCAAGTTTTCAGTGCTTCCCTTCTTTCCTACTGCAGGTGGTCTTGGGTGCAGAGGAAGCTGAAGTTTCTTTCTGGATGGAATGATGAGCCTTGGGTCTGAGCACTGTCTTGGGGTCTGAGTCTGTTTCAGAGGTGGTCTGACCTGCTCCTTGAGCACTTTTCACTTGAGGTCTGTTGAGATATGGCTGGTCCTACATGGCCTTTAGTACCTTTCATGGTACCATCGGTAAATCCCGTTACTGCCTCTACTTGTTCTCCTGTTGAGGACCCTGACATATTGAAGCCTCTTTGAATAGACCACAGACCTGGAAAATTCCACAAGACTTCAGGACCTCCATGTCATCCTCATGAATCAGCCACTTATCTATGTGATTTCCTTTCTCAGCTATTTCTTAAGTTTTATTCAAAATGAAAAAAAATTAAATTTTAGTAGGCAAGGCATGTGAAGTCAAGTGGGCCTTAGAAAGCATCACTACAAACAAAGCTAGTGGAGGTGATGGAATTCCNTGTGATGCTGGGAGGGATTGGGGGCAGAAGGAGAAGGGGACGACCGAGAATGAGATGGCTGGGTGGCATCACTGACTCGATCGACGCGAGTCTGAGTGAACTCCAGGAGTTGGTGATGGACAGGGAGGCCTGGTGTGCTGTGATTCATGGGGTCGCAAAGAGTTGGACAGGACTAAGCGACTGAGTGACTGAACTGAACTGAGGCAAGGCATTGTATTGTTTAGCTACTACTGGGTAACAAACCACACCAAAACTGCTGTGGTTTAAAACAATAACCATTTATTTAATTTGTGATTTATTTAATCTGTGATTTTGTCTGGGCTCAGCTCCATACTTCTTCACATCTCAGCTGATTTTTTTTCTTTTTTAAATTATGAAATTAAATTTTGAAAGTACGATAACACATTTACAGGAGACTTGGAAAATACAGAAGATTACATATAGTTCAATTATTACAAGTGTAATATAATTACTTTTCTATGTCACAATTATTTTTTAAGTAGATAAATTAAGATTTTTAGTTAGAGTTTCGGTATAAAACTCTCAAAATTAATAGAAAGAATATACAGAGAGGTAGGATATAGTAGAGCTGAAGAGCACTATAAACCAATTTAACATAATTAGGATTTATGAAATTTTCACGAAGCAGTAGGATACTACTCAAGTTCAAATTCTACTCAAGTTCCCATAGACCATAAACTAGAAGACACTGGAACATAACCAGGGATAAAAACAAGGTACAAAAATTTCATGGTCCAAAGGTATTGAAATCATAAAGGGTCTGTACTCTTATCACTGTGGAATTATGTTAGATATCAACATCAAAAGATATTTGAAAATAACCCACATATATTCAAGGACAATGTGACATTTACCAAGAGAGATTTGACTTAGCCATTAAAAGCCTCAATAAGGTTAGAAGACTGAAAAAACACAGAGAGTAATTCCAAGGAAGAAAGCATTTAAATGAGAAATTAATATCAAAGATACTTAAAAAACTATTCCAGGTAATTGTTAACTAAATGTCTGCTTTTAAATGATGGACGTATCTAAGAAGCCATAACAAGGAAAATTAGAAAATAATTTTATGTGTGAATTGAGACACAATCTGAGTTTCTTTACAGTCAGTTTCTGGAGCTTTCATTTTTTTTGTTTGATTAGGCCATGTTTTCCTAGTATGCTTTCTGGTGTTTGGTTGAAATTTGGACATTTGAACACACCATTTTTATGTCTTCCCAAATTCATATTTAAAATCCTGTGCCCTGAATGTCATAGAATTAGTAGGAGGAGCCTTCAGAGATACTTAGCTCATGAGAGTGGAATCATAAGAAATGGTAGTAAGGCCTTATAAAACAGGCCACACAGAGCTCCCTAGCTGCTTCTGCCATGTGAGGATACAATGAGAGGTTTTTGATCTAGAAGAGAGCCCTCACCTGACCATGCTGGTGCGATGATCTTGGATTTCCAGCCTCCAAAGCTATGAGAAATAAATTTGTATTATTTATGAACTTCTCAGTAAATGCTGTTTTGGTAAAATAGCCTGAATGAATGAAAACAACCATCTCTTTATGGACTGGCTTTGTGCAGGGGAATGCCTTCTTCAATCATCCTGGCTAGATTCTGGGGCCTTTCAAGTCTTCTCTGGAGATATATCTTCTCTAGGCTGTGAGAGCCTCTTGATGAAGGTGATAGAGGAAAGTGAAAAAGCTGGTTTAAAACTCAACATTCAAAAAACAAAAATCATGGCATCCAGTCCCATCACTTCATGGCAAATAGATGGGGAAACAATGGAAATAGTGACAGACTTTATTTTCTTGGGTTCCAAAATCACTGCAGATGGTGACTGCAGACACAAAATTAAAGGACACTTGCTCCTCGGAAGAAAAGCTATGATCAACCTAGATAACATATTAAAATGCAGGGACATTATTTTGCCAACAAAGGTCCATTTAGTCAAAGCTGTGGTTTTTCCAGTAGTTATGTATGGATATGAGAGTTGGACCATAAAGAAAGCTGAGCACTGAAGAATTGATGCTTTTGAACTGTGGTGTTGGAGAAGACTCTTGAGAGTCCCTTGGACTGCAAGGAGATCCAATCCGTCAATCCTAAAGGAGATCAGTCCTGAATATTCATTGGAAGGACTGATGGCTGAAGCGGAAACTCCAACACTTTGGCCATCTAATGCAAAAAGCCGACTCATTAGGAAAGACTCTGACTCTGGGAAAAATTGAAGGCAGGAGGCGAAGGGGACGACAGAGGGAGGACGAGGTGGTTAGATGGCATCACTCAGTGGACATGAGGAGACGGTGAACGACAGGAAAGCCTGGTGTGCTGCAGTCCATAGGGTCTCAAAGAGTCAGACGTGACTGAGTGACTGAACAAGAGGCTGTGTTTATGCTTCAGTTCAGTTCAGTTCAGCCGCTCAGTCGTGTCCAACTCTTTGTGACCCCATGAACTGCAGCACGCCAGGCCTCCCTGTCCATCACCAACTCCCGGAGTTTACCCAAACCCATGTCCATCGAGTCGGTGATGCCATCCAGCCATCGCATCCTCTGTTGTCCCCTTCTCCTACCCCCAATCCCTCCCAGCATCAGAGTCTTTTCCAATCAGTCAACTCTTCGCATCAGGTAGCCAAAGTATTGGAGTTTCAGCTTCAGCATCAGTCCTTCCATTAATACCCAGGACTGATCTCCTTTAAGATGGCCTGGTTGGATCTCCTTGCAGTCCAAGGGACTCTCAAGAGTCTTCTCCAACACCACAGTTCAAAAGCATCAATTCTTCGGTGCTCAACTTTCTTCACAGTCCAACTCTCACATCCATTCATGACCACTGGGAAAACCAGAGCCTTGACTAGACGGACCTTTGTTGGCAAAGTAATGTCTCTGCTTTTTAATATGCTATCTAGGTTGGTCATTATGCTTAGCTATCTCAAATTCCCTATATAGCTTGCCTGTTTCTTAGGAGTTCTCAGTCTCACATACCCCTTTGTGTCTTCCTGTGGAACTGCCTAATATCTGAAGCTCTAATGAACCCTCTTCAATGGCTTCTGTTTTCTGCACGTCTCAACTGCACTGCTGTTCCTGTTAGAGTTCTGAGTCAGATGATATAGAAACTAATCCCACAGTCAGCCCCAAGGCAAGTCACAGTGTTGGCTGAATGGCCCACCGTGTTTCCAAGGGCGGAGCAGGCACATAAGGTTTCCTCCCAGTTGTGCTGCTACACCAGGCTGAAGGAGGAGCATGAGTATAAAAACCACTGCATACTCCTACAGCTTTCACTGGAATCCTTTCTCGTGACTGGAGAACAAAGGCTGCAAACCTTCCCAGTTTGCTCTATTGCTAATGTCACTCCTTTAAATAATTAAATTTTTTTTTGCCAATTTCACTGGCAAGCAGGTTTGTGGAGCTCCTCACACTGTCACGCCATTCACATAAGTCTATTCCTGTTGTTTTAAACCCTAAAATTGTGACAATTAGTTACAGCAAATGTACACTTAGCTGAGTATTTAAAAACTGTATGAATGTGTACTTCTCATTTATCATGTATAAACGGTGCCTATTTGTACTTTAATAGGGAAATTGAACTCATTCACGATAATTTCCCTCTAAATCGTCCTCATGCACACCTCAACCTCCACTCTAACAGGGATCTTCTTATTAAGAAGAAGGCAAAGCCATAAACCTAAAGGATTATGGGAATGAGAGAACTGCCTGTGTACCTTCCAGCCTCTGGGTCTCAATGTTCTTCTACATTAAAGGAAGCATTCAGACCTTGAGGCGGACACATGTTGCTTTCAGTCTCTTAAGCACTTGTTTCAATGGGTTGCTGATTTTTCTACCTGATACCTCCTCTTCTTTGCAATTATGAACAAGTAAAAGGCACAGGAAAGGCAAATTTGAGTGATTCACTGGGACTCCTTTGTGGAGTCTGGGGAAGAAGGAGCTCTCTTCCCATGCTGGTTGCTGAGGGAATGAATGTCAACATTTTCTTTATTGGATTGGTAAGGCCTACATGCAAGCAAGAAAGACAAATATAGGAAGCGACAGAGCTGAGAGAATTTCAGAGAGTAAAAGCCTTGGAGGCTGTGAGCCCAAATCCAGATTTTTGTTCTTGAGTCGTGCCTTGAACACATGAGGAAGCTAGAACTCTTCTCAGGTATAGGATCACACAACTCCTTTCTTTTCTTTGGAGGGGGGAAGGTCATTAAACTAATGTATTAAGTTCCTCCTCCTTGTAAGAAAAGGTTCTCCACTAATATAAAGCATACTGAAGAGAGCCCAGACCAGCCTCACCTCTATCCCCTATTGTCCTGAGTCTCCTTGAGTTTCAGTTTACTCATGTGTGCAGCGAGGGCAGGCATTGTTATGCTCAAGTTGCTATGCAGGTAACTACAATAATACAGGGAAAGTGTTTGGGATATAGTAGACGCCCAATAAACAGTAATGTTTTCATATCACCAATTTAATCATTCCTCGGGCTGGGTATTGCTCAGAGGTCATAATAAAATAGAAAAACAAAATACAGTAAGACTTTAGAAACAGAAAAAATGGATTGGAAATTGTACTTCAGTGGTCTCTGGATGCTCTTTATCAGCTGGCATCCATTAGGACAGTGCTGACTTTAGCAGACAGGCTTAAAGGAGAGGTTTTCTCTCCTATAATTGGAGGTCCAGAGGTGGGGTTGGAATCAGGAGCAACATGGATATTCAGTGTTGTCAACCCACATTCTTTACAGTTTTGCACTTCTCTAGAGTAGATTTCTAGTCAAGTTGGTTCCCCTCGTGGCCAAAAAATGTCTGCCTGGAGTATCCGGGACAAAATTATTTCTTGTTCCTAGCCAACAGGGGAGAAAATTGTATTAGTTTCCCAGATTTCTCTTATGGACACAAACTGACTTAAGTCAGTCTCATCTGAGTCACCTGCCAGTAGGAGACATGAAACTACCTTAACTGGTTTAGTCTAGCTATTGAGGGTGGGTTGAATGTTGGAATGTTAAACAAAATATCTCTCATCACTCATCAACCTTTCTGACTCTCAGAGTCTCCTCCCATAAAAAACTTAAATCACAGGTTTCTGAGAGAATGACAAGATCAAGTGTATAGTGTACCTTTGACAGTATTTAGCAGAATGTAGTTGTTCAATGACTAGAGGACATGTCACAATATCACATGACAGAAGGTAGAAGAGTCAAACTCACCAGTAACAGTCACCTTGGTGCCCCGACCAGACTGGTACTCTATGTCAGGTTTGCCCTCTTTGAACTTCACACAGAAGTACGTGCCGGCATCTTTAAGAGAGATTTCACTGATGCGAATGGAAAAGTCTTTGTTGCCAGCTTTGGCCATGTTTCCAATTTGGTTTACTCTGGGAAAGAGACCCCTTTGAAAATTATAAATTAATTCACGATTTGGTCCAGTCCCCTTGAACCATAAGACGGGTCCATTTGGAAATGAATCTGGTACGCTGCAACTCAAAGTGAGTGTTTCCCCAGGTGACACAGTCTGTGATAGCTCAGCTTGCTGCACCTTGAACATCTCATGTGTGACTCCTGGAAAGAAACTCAAAATCATCTCCCATTTCCTCTGCTCTGATCTAGGCAGGATTAAGAAAACTAGATCCAGATCAAGGTTGGGACTCAATCATTCATCATTTTAGTGATATGTGTGAGTACCCACCGGAGAAGGCAATGGCACCCCACTCCAGTACTCTTGCCTGGAAAATCCCATGGACGGAGGAGCCTGGTAGGCTGCAGTCCATGGGGTCGCAAACAGTCGGACACGACTGAGTGAATTCACTTTCATTTTTCACTTTCATGCATTGAAGAAGGAAATGGCAACCCACTCCAGTGTTCTTGCCCAGAGAATCCCAGGGACAGGGGAGCCTGGTGGGCTGCCATCTCTGGGGTCGCACAGAATCGGACACGACTGAAGTGACTAGGCAGCAGCAGCAGCATGAATACCCACACACTGAGTTTAGAGTGGCCACTGGAAGTGCAGGCAGCTCTTTCCCCAAGTGCTAACAGAGGGGAGTCAATTCAGAGGACTAGATGAATCACCTCCCCAGTTTCATTCCTCAGCCCCTAAGTAAAAGAAGAGGAAGATGGATAGGGAGGGCTGGGTTTGTGAATGGATAATGTTCATAGGAATAAATCTTCTTCTTATCTAAATGCCAAAAACTGCTCAATACACTTGGAGATGGATCCAAGTCTCCTCTGCCCACCCCACACGTCCAGAGAACTTGGCATTGGCCCTCACCTCTCCTCTGAAGGGTAATCAGTCACTGATTTTGCAGAGACATTAATGCTGAGGGGTGTAGAGAAAGAGGAAGTAAAGAAATCAGAAACCTAAAAATCAGGTGGGCATATATTCTTGAAGGCAGAATGTGAGTCTTTTACTTATCTCCTGAAGAGGGACTTCCCTGGTGGCTCAGATGGTAAAGAATCTGCCTACAACACAGGAGACCTGGGTTCGATCCCTGGGTCGGGAAGATCCCCTGGAGAAGGAAATGGCAACCCACTCCAGTACTCTTGTCTGGAGAATCCTATGGATGGAGGAGCCTGATGGGCTACAGTCCATGGGGCTACAGTCCGCAAGGAGTCGGACATGACTGAGCGACTTCACTTTCACTTTCAAGAGGGAAGAGGGGGACAGTTGATACTACTCAACAAAAAGAGAGAAGAGCCTCAAGGGATTTCATCAATTTTGAGGGTCCACCACTGACCCCTAACTCCCACTACCACCAGCCTTACTACCCCACATGGTATCAGGTCCTGATAATAATCTCTTCTTTCAAGTTATCAAAGCAGCAAATCACAGATGGCCTAAGAGGTCGGCGGGGAGACAAGGGAACTCTTGAAGCCAGGAGAGAATGGCAGGTAAGCTATCTATACCCATATTTTTCAAGTTGAAATCAATGTGTAAATTTTCCATGGCCAGTTACATGCCATGGAATGCAGCTGAACTTGAGGAAAACGTTACTGGAGAAGACGAGTTTTCCCACAGAACAGAGGATGCCCTAATCTCATTGTATTTCATGAAATTAATTCAGAGTGGCAAGGAGTACGAAGCACTGGCTGTCCTCTGAGAATAAAAGGACAACAGAGCTTGGAGTACAACGCTCAGGGCAGATCAAGTGCTAGGAGAGTGACTCAACCTCTCTAGGAGGGCTTTTCTAAACAAGCCTCCCAATTCTCGGTTTTCTAACTTTCTGGACATGTTCATAAAGTGTTCATAGAGTGCACACATGTCGTGCCTTTTACCTACACAACATCTTTTCAACTGGGAATGTCCATTGTCCTTAATTTGGTTTCTGGTGGCCATTAAAGAAGGGCATAGCCTGTCAGCTCAGCCTGATTCAATACTGGGCATAGGATGCCAGAAGGATCAGAAGGGCCATCTGCAGAATCGCAGCCTATAGGGCAAATTGTGAGTGAAGGGGTACAGTATCCAGTGTAGAGTAATAATTTGGTACAAGTCGAAGATTTTTAAAAACATATCTTAAAAATCAGGAAGATGGAATTTGTCAAACTGTACTTACCATTCACAGAGACATAGGTGCCTGGGCCAGCTATATATGCCATGTCAGGATGCCCTATTGTTAACTTCACACAGTAATACATGCCAGCATCCTTAGGCAACACATCACTGATGCGGATGGAATAGTCTGTTTGGTTGGCCATTGGATTTACCACTTGGGATACTCGGGGGAATTGGCGTCCATTGAAACTGTAGATTAATTTTCGTTCTAGCCTAGCATCCTTGAACCACAAGACAGGCCCTACTGGAGATGGTGCAGGAATGTTGCAGCCCAAGGTTATGACATCTCCAACCTTGGCTGACACTGAACTCTCAGGCTGGTTCACCTGGAAATCTTCAGTTGAAGTTCCTAGAAAGAAACTGTGTGTCATTTCTTATATTCCTTGTCTTGGTGCAAAATGTTCTGAGGGTCTGGTTCTAGATCAAGGTGGTGGTCTGACTGCACACTCTTAAGCAACATGTACTAGCACCAAAGTATACAAATTGCAAATCTGATTACCATGTGGGATGAGGAGAAGAGGACTAGCACACAGAAAGGAAAATGGAACTTTCTTTCTCCATAAAGATATAAGGATAGCCTGGAGCATGTGTGTGTGTGTTAGTCACTCAGTCGTGTCCGAGACTTTGTGACTCCAGGGACTGCAGCCCACCAGGCTCCTCTGTCCACGGGATTCTCCAGGCAAGAACACTGGAATGGATTGCCATGCCCTCCTCCAGGGTATCTTCCCGAACCAAGAACCTGCGTCTTCTGCAATTCCTCATTGCAGATTCTTTACCAGCAGAGCCTTTAGGGAAGCCCCAGACTGTAGCATAAGTGAAGTGAAGTCGCTCAGTCGTGTCCGACTCTTTGCGACCCCATGGACTGTAGCCTACCAGGCTCCTCTGTTCATGGGATTCTCCAGGCAAGAATACTGGAGTGAGTTGCCATTTCCTTCATAGTCAGCACTAAATAAACATATCATCAATGAACCCGTGAATGGATTTATAGTAAATAAAAAATGTGAAATAAAAGTTGAGTCACATTTTTCTCTATGTACATGTCTGCTGAGAAATTTGTATGCAGATGAATAAGAAACAGCTAGAACCAGACATGGAACAATGGACTAGTTCAAAGTTGGGAAAGGAGTACGACAAGGCTGTATATTGTCACCCTGCTTATTTAACTTCTACGCAGAGTGCTGTGCTGTCCATAGTCACTCGGCTGTGTCTCACTCTTTGCGACCCCATGGACTGCAGCCCACCAGGCTCCACTGTCCATGGGGATTCTCCAGGCAAGAATACTGGAGTGGGTTGCCATACCTTCCTCCAGGGGATCTTCCAGACCTAGGGACTGAACCCAGGTCTCCTGCACGGCAGGCGGATTCTTTACTGACTAAACCACCAGGGAAGCCCTCTCTGCAGAGTACAACATGCAAAATGCCAGGCTGGAAGAATCACAAGCTGAACCAAGACGGCAGGGAGAAATATCAACAATTTCAGATATGCAGATGATACCACTCTAATGGCAGAAATTGAAAAGGAACTTAAGAGCCTCTTAATGAGAGTGAAAGTGACTGAACAACAACACTTAGTGGCTGAACAATAACAGCCAGAATTAGAGATAAGGCCAAAAGCTAAGGACATTGTGCTGATAACCAACATACTATACACAGAGCGCAGTTTTCAAAAGCAGGCATCTCCCTTTCTTCATGTGGAAGCCCCGGTGCCCAGATACACACTGAGACTTGCATTCTCCATGAAATGTATATTTTCCTTAAGGGGCATAAAATTGGTTATTGCAATGTGGAAACATCTCAGTTATTAAAATGTGTAATGTTTATGGACCAACCCAATGCAACAAATTCTCATACTCAGTACTGCCCTTGTTATGCATTCTTGAGTACTTCTCAGGGAGCACTGACACTGAGTTCATGGAAGAGACACAGAATGTACATAAGACAAGTTCTACAAACTATGGAAGATTTTTCCTCTTGATGATTTCTCAAGACTAGCATATTTCTTTTCCATCTTTGAGTAACAAATTACCACAAACTTATTGGCTTAAGAAACATCTCTTCATCATTGTTTGGGGTATGAGAATCAGGAATTCAGGCACAGCTTAGTTTAGTTGTCATGCACAGAAAGATGATGCAGACACAGGGAAAACACCATCTACAGTTTAAAGACTGTTTGAGGCTGCCAGAAGCTGAGAGAGGCCTGGAGCACACTCTCCCTCATAATTTATGGCAGCTTTATTCACAATTGTCAAAACATGAAAACAAGAAGATCTTCAGTTGGTGAATGGATAAAGAAATTGTGGTAAATCCAGAGAGTGGGATATTATTCAGCACTGAAAAGAAATGAGCAAATAAGCCCTGAAAGGATATGGAGGAAGCTTAAATGTTTATTACTAATTTAAAGGATGAGCCCATATGCTGTAGGGGCTTCTCAGGTGGCGTTAATGGTAAAGAACCCGCCTGCCAGTGCAGGAGACATGAGAGGTGTGGGTTCCATCCTTGAGTTGGGAAGATCCCCTGGAGGAGGGCACGGCAACCCACTCCAGTATTCTTGCCTGGAGAATCCCGTGGACAGAGGAGCCTGGTGGGCTACAGTCCACGGGGTCGCAAAGAGTTGGACACGACTGAAGGGACTTAGCATGCACATGCTGCAGGATTCTAATTACATGACAGGAAACTACACTACATGCAAAACTTAAGAGAAAATAAGAGTATCAGTGCTTGACAGGGATTAGGATGGAAACAGAGAAAAATGGCAGAGCACAGATAATTTTAGGGTGCGGAAACTGCCCCTTATGAGACCATAAAGCTGGGGGATGCCTGTCGTAATACATTTACCCAAATCCATGGAATGTACAACACCAAGCGTGAACCATAATGAAAACTCTGGGCTTTGGCTGTTAATAATTTGTCATTGCAGGTTCCTCAGTTCTAACAAAAGGACCACTCTAGTGGAGGATGCTGAAAACAGAGAGGCAAGGATGCGTGTGGGTGGGAAGTAGTATGGGAAATCCTTGTACCTTGTGGTTAGTTTTGCTGTGAGCCTAAAACTATCTTGAAATATAAAGTCTATTATTTTAAAAGTCATTGCCATACTGTGGGTCATCTAGACTTTCTTCTACATAGTTTCGTGTTTTACATTTAGGTCTATGATTCATTTTTTTAATACTGCAACATTTTATTTTTTATTACCAGTGCACACTCGTATGATTCATTTTCAATTAATTTTTGTGAAAAGTCACTTTGTTCTTCTCTAATAGTGTGTAGGCTATTCTGGATCTTTTGTTCTGTTATATAAACTTCAGAATCAATCTGTCACTATCCATAAATTAACCTGCTGGCTTTTAATTGGGATTGCATTTAATATATAGATCAAGTTGGGGAGAACTGATACCTTGACAATATTTATCTTACTAGCTATAAACATGTAATACATATTTATATATAAATAAATATATTCAGTTCTTCTTTGATGTTTTCGATCGATTTTGTAGCTTGTTTCACACAGCTCTTGATACAAATTAGGTTTATACCTAGGAGACAGACTTTATTTTCCTGGGGTCCAAAATCACTGCAGATGGTGACTGCAGCCATGAAATTAAAAGATGCTTGTGCCTTGGAAGAAAAGCCATGACAAACCTTAACAGTATATTAAAAAGCAGAGATGTTACTTTGCCGACAAAGGTCCATCTAGTTAAAGCTATGGTTTTTCTAGTAGTCATGTATGGATGTGAGAATTGGACTATAAGCTGAATGCCAAAGAATTGATGCTTTTGAACTGTGGTGTTGAAGAAAGACTCTTGAGAGTCCCTTGGACTGCAAGGAGATACAACCAGTTAATCCTAAAGGAAATCAGTCCTGAATATTCATTGGAAGGACTGATGCTAAAGCTGAAATTCTAATACTTTGGCCACCTGATGCGAAGAACTGACTCACTGGAAAAGACCCTGATGCTGGGAAAGATTGAAGGTGGAGAAGAAGGGGATGACAGAGGATGAGATGATTGGATGGCATCACTGACTCAATGGACATGAGTTTGAGCAAGCTCTGGGAGTTGGTGATGGACAGGGAAGCCTGGTGTGCTGCAGTCTACGGGGTTGCAAAGAGTCAGACACGACTGAGAGACTGAACTGAACTGATTACCTTTCTTGGAGGTGATTTAAATGGTCACATGCTTGTTTCCGGATGTGCTGTGCTTGCTCAGTTGTGTCTGATTCTTTGAGACTCCGTGGTCTGTAGCCCACCAGGCTTCTCAGTCCGTGGAATTCTCCAGGCAACAATACTGCAGTGGGTTGCCATGCCCTCCTCCAGGGGATCTTCCCATCCCAGGGATCGAACCCAGCTCTCCCGTATCTCAGGCTGTGCCACCAGGGAGGCCTTTGTCTCAGTGCAGAAAGGCAACTGATTTTGTGCGTTGATCTTGTTTTCCAGCCATCTTGCTGAACTCAGTTCTGGGAGTTTAATTTGATTGATTTGATTGATCATTTGTGGATTTTTAGTAGATTCTTTGGGGTTTTCTATGTAGAAACTCATGATATGTGCAGTTTTATTTCTTCATTTCCAATCTATATCTTTTCCTTCCTCCTCTCTCTCTCTCTCCACTTGTTGAATAAGAGTTGTGAGGATAGATATTTTTGCATTTTTCCTTATCTTGGAAAGAAAACGTTGTCTTCCACCACTGAGTATAGTGATAGCTGTAGGGTTTTTGTGGATGTCATCAAGTTGAGGAAATTCCTCCCTATTTCTGGTTTGAGAGTTTTCATCATTAATAGGTGTTAGATCTGTCAAGTGCTTTTTCTGCATCAATTGACATGATCATGCAATTTATTTCCTCTTTAATTTGATGTGATGGATTATAATGATTGATTTTCTCAGTATTGAAACTAAGATCTGACTTAGTCATAATATACAACGTTATACAATGTTCAATCCTGTTTGCCAATACGTTGTTGAGGAATTTTGCATCTAAGTTCATGACATATATTGGGCTGTAGTTTTCTTTCTTATGTACAATCTTTATTTACTGTTGCTATCAAGGTAGTAATTTCTTCATAAAATGAGTTGGGAAATGTGGCTTCTTTTTTCTAATTTTTTGAAGAGATTGTATAAAATTGGTGTGAATTCTTGTTTAGATGTCGGTTAAAATTCTCCAGTGGGTGTGGAGTGCCTCACATATTTTATTCCCTTAAGATCCAAGCCTTCCACNGGTAAAGAACCCGCCTGCCAGTGCAGGAGACATGAGAGGTGTGGGTTCCATCCTTGAGTTGGGAAGATCCCCTGGAGGAGGGCACGGCAACCCACTCCAGTATTCTTGCCTGGAGAATCCCGTGGACAGAGGAGCCTGGTGGGCTACAGTCCACGGGGTCGCAAAGAGTTGGACACGACTGAAGGGACTTAGCATGCACATGCTGCAGGATTCTAATTACATGACAGGAAACTACACTACATGCAAAACTTAAGAGAAAATAAGAGTATCAGTGCTTGACAGGGATTAGGATGGAAACAGAGAAAAATGGCAGAGCACAGATAATTTTAGGGTGCGGAAACTGCCCCTTATGAGACCATAAAGCTGGGGGATGCCTGTCGTAATACATTTACCCAAATCCATGGAATGTACAACACCAAGCGTGAACCATAATGAAAACTCTGGGCTTTGGCTGTTAATAATTTGTCATTGCAGGTTCCTCAGTTCTAACAAAAGGACCACTCTAGTGGAGGATGCTGAAAACAGAGAGGCAAGGATGCGTGTGGGTGGGAAGTAGTATGGGAAATCCTTGTACCTTGTGGTTAGTTTTGCTGTGAGCCTAAAACTATCTTGAAATATAAAGTCTATTATTTTAAAAGTCATTGCCATACTGTGGGTCATCTAGACTTTCTTCTACATAGTTTCGTGTTTTACATTTAGGTCTATGATTCATTTTTTTAATACTGCAACATTTTATTTTTTATTACCAGTGCACACTCGTATGATTCATTTTCAATTAATTTTTGTGAAAAGTCACTTTGTTCTTCTCTAATAGTGTGTAGGCTATTCTGGATCTTTTGTTCTGTTATATAAACTTCAGAATCAATCTGTCACTATCCATAAATTAACCTGCTGGCTTTTAATTGGGATTGCATTTAATATATAGATCAAGTTGGGGAGAACTGATACCTTGACAATATTTATCTTACTAGCTATAAACATGTAATACATATTTATATATAAATAAATATATTCAGTTCTTCTTTGATGTTTTCGATCGATTTTGTAGCTTGTTTCACACAGCTCTTGATACAAATTAGGTTTATACCTAGGAGACAGACTTTATTTTCCTGGGGTCCAAAATCACTGCAGATGGTGACTGCAGCCATGAAATTAAAAGATGCTTGTGCCTTGGAAGAAAAGCCATGACAAACCTTAACAGTATATTAAAAAGCAGAGATGTTACTTTGCCGACAAAGGTCCATCTAGTTAAAGCTATGGTTTTTCTAGTAGTCATGTATGGATGTGAGAATTGGACTATAAGCTGAATGCCAAAGAATTGATGCTTTTGAACTGTGGTGTTGAAGAAAGACTCTTGAGAGTCCCTTGGACTGCAAGGAGATACAACCAGTTAATCCTAAAGGAAATCAGTCCTGAATATTCATTGGAAGGACTGATGCTAAAGCTGAAATTCTAATACTTTGGCCACCTGATGCGAAGAACTGACTCACTGGAAAAGACCCTGATGCTGGGAAAGATTGAAGGTGGAGAAGAAGGGGATGACAGAGGATGAGATGATTGGATGGCATCACTGACTCAATGGACATGAGTTTGAGCAAGCTCTGGGAGTTGGTGATGGACAGGGAAGCCTGGTGTGCTGCAGTCTACGGGGTTGCAAAGAGTCAGACACGACTGAGAGACTGAACTGAACTGATTACCTTTCTTGGAGGTGATTTAAATGGTCACATGCTTGTTTCCGGATGTGCTGTGCTTGCTCAGTTGTGTCTGATTCTTTGAGACTCCGTGGTCTGTAGCCCACCAGGCTTCTCAGTCCGTGGAATTCTCCAGGCAACAATACTGCAGTGGGTTGCCATGCCCTCCTCCAGGGGATCTTCCCATCCCAGGGATCGAACCCAGCTCTCCCGTATCTCAGGCTGTGCCACCAGGGAGGCCTTTGTCTCAGTGCAGAAAGGCAACTGATTTTGTGCGTTGATCTTGTTTTCCAGCCATCTTGCTGAACTCAGTTCTGGGAGTTTAATTTGATTGATTTGATTGATCATTTGTGGATTTTTAGTAGATTCTTTGGGGTTTTCTATGTAGAAACTCATGATATGTGCAGTTTTATTTCTTCATTTCCAATCTATATCTTTTCCTTCCTCCTCTCTCTCTCTCTCCACTTGTTGAATAAGAGTTGTGAGGATAGATATTTTTGCATTTTTCCTTATCTTGGAAAGAAAACGTTGTCTTCCACCACTGAGTATAGTGATAGCTGTAGGGTTTTTGTGGATGTCATCAAGTTGAGGAAATTCCTCCCTATTTCTGGTTTGAGAGTTTTCATCATTAATAGGTGTTAGATCTGTCAAGTGCTTTTTCTGCATCAATTGACATGATCATGCAATTTATTTCCTCTTTAATTTGATGTGATGGATTATAATGATTGATTTTCTCAGTATTGAAACTAAGATCTGACTTAGTCATAATATACAACGTTATACAATGTTCAATCCTGTTTGCCAATACGTTGTTGAGGAATTTTGCATCTAAGTTCATGACATATATTGGGCTGTAGTTTTCTTTCTTATGTACAATCTTTATTTACTGTTGCTATCAAGGTAGTAATTTCTTCATAAAATGAGTTGGGAAATGTGGCTTCTTTTTTCTAATTTTTTGAAGAGATTGTATAAAATTGGTGTGAATTCTTGTTTAGATGTCGGTTAAAATTCTCCAGTGGGTGTGGAGTGCCTCACATATTTTATTCCCTTAAGATCCAAGCCTTCCACCTCTTTCTCACTCTGAGAGAATGGTCTGCTTCCTCCTTCATCTGATCTAAACCCCTCAAGCTGTCTTCTGATAGCAATTGGGACTCAAAGCTTCTACCAACATGGACCAATGTCCTTGGGGGAAAGACTCTACAAAATTGTTTGTTTGTTTTTTCCCCCAGCAAATAGAGGCAGAACCACACAGTTAAGCTGGGGAGACTGCAGAGCTCAGCTTCCATCACTGACCCAAAGAGACCTCTAGTGTGCGCTTCTGACCAATATTCTCTGAACACTCAGACCTCTGCAAAACTTTAACACTGATTATCTCCTGATGGGGGCATTGTGGATTCTTTTCTTGCTTTTACATCTCATCTTTTCTAAGATGTTTTTCTTCACTTAGTGGGTAGCATATGTGTGCTGGTGACCAATGAAAAGACAGACCCTGTGTCCCCAGTGGCTGGGGGATGAGAGCTGTCATGTTTGCTCTGTTCAGCCTGCCGATCATGGGGACGAGTCCTTTACCTGACCCAAAGGTGGGAAACAGACACAGCCACTGGGAGATTTTGTGTGCTGGAGGCCATTCAAGTCTAGATCTCTAAATTCTGCCTGTTTTACGATGGGCCAAGGAAATCCCTCCTCAAAGAAGTTCTAGGGAAGCAGATGGGGAGGAAATGGTAACCAGGCAGAGGGAGGTCCCACTCACCTGTGAGCTTCAGCAGCAGAGCCAGCAGAAGGGAGGGCAGACGTGGGCAGGACGGGAAATCAAGGACAGGCATCATGGGGGCCCTTGGAGCCTGCTCGGTGTCAGTGTGGTCCTGGAGAGGCCTGGACCTCTGTGCTCTACGGAGAGAGGACAGTTCCCCCTTCCATGATGTCAGAGGAACAGGACTGTGATAAGAGGGAAAACTGTGGGACTGGGACACTTTTTCTTTGAAATTATAAACTGGACAGATAAGGTTGCTACAAACGGATAAGTTACTGCTGGAAACGTTCAGGGTTTCCAGAGCCAAGGGGTGCGACACCTGAAGCTTGTGCTCCTTCTTGTGTCTCATCCCATCTTAGAGATTTTTCCTAATCCTACTGCTAAGTCGCTTCAGTCGTGTCTAACTGTGTGATCCCACAGACGGCAGCCCACCAGGCTCCCCCGTCCCTGGGATTCTCCAAGCAAGAACACTGGAGTGGGTTNTTGTGTCTCATCCCATCTTAGAGATTTTTCCTAATCCTACTGCTAAGTCGCTTCAGTCGTGTCTAACTGTGTGATCCCACAGACGGCAGCCCACCAGGCTCCCCCGTCCCTGGGATTCTCCAAGCAAGAACACTGGAGTGGGTTACCACTTCCTTCTCCAGTGCAGGGAAGTGAAAAGTGAAATTGAAGTCACTCAGTCGTGTCCGACTCTTAGCAACCCCATGGACTGTAGCCCACCAGCCTCCTCCATCCGTGGGATTTTCCAGGCAAGAGTACTGGAGTGGGGTGCCATTGCCTTCTCTGTCAGCCCTTGCCTATCTAGCATCCTCAGAGATGTCGTCTGGGCCAGAAACTTCTGGAAGCTCATGATGGGCAGGTGGCTTAAAGCTCTGGCATAGGTTGAATAGCAGGGCCTCCCTGGGCCGCAGAGCTACAGAAGGAAAGTAGATCTCTGGCCTCATTCTCTTGACTATGTAGTTGAGCTTTATGAGAGACTCCTCTTCACTCCAGAGGGGTCAAAGGTATAAAATGAGTCCTAGTGCAATGTCTGGTCCAGGCTCCTGGCTTTGCTGTGGATCCCTGCATATAATACAGGAAGTTGCCTCTTTTCTCCTCTTGCAGAGAAGTTATTTTTGATAATTTGACAGAAGGAAGTTGAGAGTTTTCAAGATGGTGATTGTACATTACAGAATGGGGAAGGTAGAGGGCTGAGGAACATTCTCAAAGAGAGATTGTAGGGCAGGGCAGGAGAAAATGGAGTAGCCTGATTAGGAGATAATCATTTTCCTTTATGTAAAAGACAACGGTGGATACAGAGAACTAGATTTAAGACATGTTTAGGAGAAGGAGATGGCAACCCACCCCAGCAACACACACAGAAACATACCTGGGAAAGTGAGGTCTGCCTCTCCTGTCTGTACTGGGTCTGGGCCTAGCTCTGTAGTAAGGAAGTGGAGGGGCAGAAGAAAACACTCTCAGAAACAGAGAGGAGCTGTCATGTTCACCTGCTTCTCTCTCACCTCTGGAATGGGCTCAACCCCAGCACGGGAGTTGTGTCCTGGGACTCTAGGCCTGCTCTCAACTGGCGCCCCTTTACTCTCCAAGCATCCATAGTCAGGCACTGACTGCTTCCTTGTGATCCCTGTGTTTGCCTCAGCGACCGACTGGATGTCAAGGCCAGGAGAGGTGTTAGAAAAGCAGAATGCAGAGCAGGGCCCAAACCTCCTCTATGAGGTGACAAGACTTCCCCTCCCCTTGTGATGCCACCATTCTATCCCATTGTTCTAGTGATGAATTCCACACTGGGAAACCCATTAATGGACCCTGCTGAAGACTGGACAGCCTCTTATCTCTAGCTGCCATTACCCTACGCTTCCTTCCACCTCCAGCCATCTTTACACCTTCTATGGAGCTCTGAAGACTTCAGAGGGAGGGATTTTCGACGGCATGAGTCGGACACGACTGAACGACTGAACTGAACTGAACTGAGCTGATGCTCAAGAGCACTGGCTTTGGAACCAGATACATTTTAGGTTCAAATCTTGATTCCATCTCTTAGTAACTGAATCATCTTGAGCCCATTACACAGACTTGTATATCCTTTGACTTGGAAATCTTCACTTTGCACCTCGAACATTCAAGGCCGAATTCATGATCTACACTCAGGCATTCCTTTCTCCTGCCCAACCCTGTTCAGTATGTGGCGTATAATTTATCCACTTGGTTAAACCAAGAAGAGGCCCATGCTCTTCATCCTCACTCATCCACTTATATCTATTCCCTATCAGACCCTGTTAGTTTTACCTCCTGCTGCTGCTGCTGCTGCTAAGTCACTTCAGTCGTGTCCAACTCTGTGCGACCCCAGAGACGGCAGCCCACCAGGCTCCCCCGTCCCTGGGATTCTCCAGGCAAGAACACTGGGGTGGGTTGCCATCTCCTTCTCCTAAACATGTCTTGAATCTAGTTCTCTGTATCCACCGTTGTCTTTTACATAAAGGAAAATGATTACCTCCTAATCAGGCTACTCCAGTTTCTCCTGCCCTGCCCTACAATCTTTTCCTCTTTCTTTATCCATGTCTTTCAGAACACAGATCTGATCATACACCTCTTTGGCATAAACACTTCTGTGGACTCTGATTGCTCCCAGTATGGTAAGGCAATTTGATACGTAGTAGTATATATAAATAATTCAATTCATCCATGATTGGTGTGGCCCCTAGAAGACAAAGGGTTTCCCTGCCTTTTCTGGTACCCAGCACAACCTCTTTGTCTCAGGTTGGTTTCCTTGGGAAATGGACTCTGAGGTGAATATGAGCATGTTATTTTTCTCAACTTCTGTGGAAGGGAGGGAGAGGAAGCAGGACCGGATAAAAGAAGTCGAGCTGCAACAAAATCCCAACAAAGATATCAGCTGGGCTCCCATGGAGCTCTGGCGCTAGGATGTTCCTTCAGGGTTGTCCTGAGCTTAGGGGAGAGCACTGGGCTTTCATGTCGCCATGTTGATGAGTCAATGAACGTGGCGTGTGACCAGGCAAGACTTTGGGCAAGCTGGGTCTCCTCAGTTGTTGCAATCACAAGGAAGATGACAGGCAGGGGCCATCTCTGCAACCTGGTGCATAACAACATCCTCCGTGCCCTTGGGAACATCTTCCACCTGGGAGTCTGGACTCAGGGCCTGTATTAACTTCCCCACAATTAGGTCCTCAAAGCCACCTCACATCACCTGGGAAACTCAAAAGTTCTCTGACCCTACTTGGCCTGACCTTGTTGTTCATTCGCTAAGTTGTGTCCGACACTTTGCAGCTCCATGGACTGCAGCACGCCAGGCTTCCCTGTCCTTCACTATCTCCCTGGGTTTGCTCAAACTCATGTCCATTGAGTCGGTGACGCCATCCAACCATCTCATCCTTTGTTGCCCCCTTCTCCTCTTGCCCTCAATCTTTCCCAATGAGTCGGCTCTTCGCATCAGGTGGCCTGATCTGGACTTTACTAATTGGAAAAGTTCAGCATGAATGTCATAGAGGCCTGAGATGCAGCTTTCTCTGAGTGCCTGGGTTAGCAGTGAGCTCTGGTAGGGGACAGAGGAAGCAAGAGAAGGGAACCGCAGGTGTGTAAGATGAGATAAAATGTAGGTATACTGACACAGAAACCTCACCACGTATTTTCTTACACTATTTCCCAAAGGGATACAAGAAGACAAAATATTGTATTTTATTTAATAGGCTTTTCAAAAATAATTTTAGATTTATAGAAAAACTTAGATGATAAAACAAAGAGTTCCCATATACCCCTACACACAATTTCCTACTATTAGCCTCTTACATTAGTGTGGTACATTTATTGCAATTAATGATATCGGTACATTATCAGTAACTGAAGTCTACATTTGGTTTTTGTCTTAGCTCTGGCAGTTATAACAAAACTGTTGAAAGGAGAATACATTTCCCCCCACCCCCGTTAAAACCAAGAAGGGGAATCCTGTGTACTCAGGAGGTAAAAGAGAACCTTAAAGTGTGGGGAGTTAGTGAACACAGGAACACACAAGACAGAATAACTCCTCAGTATAGGGATGCTGGTGTGTGGTTCATGATCAAGTCCAAGGTGATGGACAAGAGAAAACCTGACC
Source organism: Neotragus moschatus (assembly GCA_006410615.1). NCBI lineage: Eukaryota > Metazoa > Chordata > Mammalia > Artiodactyla > Bovidae > Neotragus > Neotragus moschatus. The sequence continues at coordinate 1,460,807 of SJYA01001955.1, read as the reverse complement.
TGTTTCATGCTCTCTTCTTGTATTTGTGAGTCAGTCCCCAGAGGTCCTTCCCATGATCCCTGCCTAGGGCCAGGTATAGAGACCCAGCTCTGGGGACCTCAGGGGCATATGGGCAGCAAGTTCTCCATGGATGGGAGGCATCTGGAAAGTCATGGAAGGTTCCACCTGACACGTCCTAGGCTGGGCCCCTCAGGGAGGGAAAGAGGCAGCAGAGGCTGAGGGTGGCACCTAGGGAGGAAGGAGGGAGCTGGAGGAAACATGTTTATATTTGATTACCTGCTCGTCATTCAGAAATTGTTCTCTGCATGCCTCATATGTGCCCAGGTGGGCTCCTCCTGGGATGCCTGTCCTGGCAGCCTTGGAGATAGGACTCTGTCCCCTTAGCCTTCTTCCCAGGTCCTGATTCCTCTTCCCTAGCCTTTCCACTCTGATTTCTCAACTTTATTCTAAATGGGAATTCCTTTATGACCTAGAAATTGTCTCTAGGAATACCACCCACTCAGCTGCCCCTCATTCAGCACCCTTGGCCCACAGAACAGCTAGGAGATACACTTCGAAAACCCTTGATTGAGGCCCCGTTTTCAAAACAGACCACCACATACTTCCTGGGAGTTGGAACCCTCTTAGAAGGACCCTCCTGAGGGTACGGAGGGATGGGTGTCCCCTTCTCCTAACTGTACGTGGGCCCTGACCCTGTCTGAACTGTGGATTGATCCTCCCTGCTGAACTTGCTCCCTGTGGGACAAATCTTGTCCTGCTCACCCACCTCCACACTTACAGTCATGCCCAAAGCTTCCTGTGGACAAAGATGACAGAGACACTGCCCACCGGCAGCACCATGGGGCCTAGGAGGAGAACTGCAAAGACCGTGTGCCCCCAGATCCAAAATATTTACCACCTGACCCCTTCAGAAAATATTTGCCAAATCCTGGCGCAGGATTTCACAAATCAAGTTAAAAGATCAAGCTTTATCATAAAGATGATGAGCTATTGGATGATTTAAACAGAACTGATGCAGATTTCTTCCCTGGTGGCTCATCAGTAAAGACCCTGCCTGTAGTGCAGGAGAAGACTCAGGTTCAATCCCTGGATCGGGAAGATCCCCTGAAGGAGGGCATGACAACCCACTCCAGTATTCTTGCCTGGAGAATCCCATGGACAGAAGAGCCTGGTGGGCTACAGTTCATAGGGTCGCAAAGAGACACGACTGAAGCAACTAAGTGCGCACGCATGACTCAGATTTACAAATTTAAAACAGTTACTCTGACTACAAACTAAGGGATGGAACAAGGAAGGAAAGAATAGAGACAGAGCCCAGTTGGGAGTCGGCATCAATAATCAGGTGAAAAACAGAAGGCAGCCTGGACTGGAGATGGCAAAATTAAATGAGTGCCATTTTTAATCCCCAAAGCAGTTTTTGTTCTTGTACTGTCTGCAAGTACCACTAGATGGTGCCAACTCAAAGAGGAAAAAATCCCACCCTTGTCTTCAATATCCAAGTTTTTACTAAACTGGCCTAACCTTATAGGGGCTCCCCTGGTGGCTCAGACGGTAAAGAATCTGCCTGCAATGCAGAAAACCGTAGTTTGACCCCTGGAAAAGGAAATGGCAACCCACTTCAGTATTCTTGCCTGGAGAATCCCATGGACAGAGGAGCCTAGCAGACTAGGGGGTACAGTCCATGGAGTTGCAGAGTCTGACATGACTGAATGACTAACATTTAACTTTCTAGGAACTTAAGAGCTGTAATTCAAGTATTTCAGTGGTTTAACCCTTAGAGTAAGTTTTAAGAAGAATCTGCATCATACTAAGTTAAGTTTATGTCTATATTATGTGGGTTTTTGCAGAGCAATAAGAAGAGAAGGAGAAGGCAATGGCACCCAACTCCAGTACTCTTGAGCCTGGAAAATCCCATAGACAGAGGAGCCTGGTAGGCTGCAGTCCATGGGGTCGCTAAGAGTCAGACACGACTGAACGACTTCACTTTCACTTTTCATTTTCATGCATTGGAGAAGGAAATGGCAACCCACTCCAGTGTCTTGCCTGGAGAATCCCAGGGACAGGGGATCCTGGTGGGCTACCGTCTATGGGGTCGCACAGAGTCAGACACGACTGAAGCAACTTAGCAGCAGCAAGCAAGGATTTTATGAGAAACTAAAAGATGAACTAAATTCGCCTTCAATTCTGCGTATTCACTGACCAGTGAATTCACTAACTTCTTCAGATAACTAAGGAAACAGTCAAGCATGTGGGCAAAGGTCTCCACCAAGAATGTCTACCACAGCATGATTTATAAACCTGAAAGCAATCTTAGTGGCCAACAGGAGAGAAATCATCCATCAGGGCATGTCTACATTTGAGAGAATGAACAAATGATTCATGAGCCTCTGCCCCTCACCAGGCACTGTGTTAAGTATTGAAGACAGTGCTGAACACGATGAATCAGGTCCTCACTGTCCTAGAATGGACTTGTTAAAGGTGTGTTATTTTCAGAGCCTATTTCACGACTTGGGAAAATAGTTTGTTATAACTGGAAGCGAAACAAGATTTTAAAAATGTATATACAGCATGCTGCAAGCTTCTTTAATGTACATCATGGTAGAGTATGAAATGTTTCAGTCTGCAAATTCATGTATGTAAAAAAAAAGTGCACACTTCTTTATTTTTCATAATTCAACTTAATTTTACCTCTGAATCCCAGTCCTGCAAAGCTGTTAAGAAATTCGGCCCCGATTGGGCTCAGCCACCCTCCACCTACCCTCCAGGGTTTAGCCAAATTTCTCACTCAGAACCCCAGGGTATTTGCTCATGTGTGCACAGCAGTATCTGGAAGTGCCCACTGCCAGGGCCCTGTGGTTCTGCCAGGTCAGCTGCTCCAGTCTATGTGACTAGAAAAGGTTACAGGTCTGGGTGACACTTGAGCCAAAACTCCCGGAAGCAGTCTCGGACACTGCAGGGCCTGCCACTCCAGGTGTGGTCTGAACCAGCAGCCCGTGCGGACACCGCTGGATCAGAACCTGCATTTCAACCAGATCCCCAGGTGATTTGGGTGTGTGTTACATTTTTGGAAACACCACCCTAAGAGGCCTTACCATGCCTGCCTGGCCCAGTCCAGGTGGAGCTCAGGTTGGGGCTGCTCTGGGAACCCTGGGCCAATCATCACTAGTCTGAAGAAGCCCCTCTTTCCTTCCATCCTTGAGCACTGATGTGAAAATAAAGACAACCAAGGAAGAGTCTTGTAGGCAATTTCAGCCAGCCACCCTACCCCTGCCACAGGGCCCTTACCCAGTTACAGAAGATCAAGGCTCTCTGCCTGCTTTAATGAATGAAAAGCAGGAGAAAAACTCATGGAGGGGGTGTAAATTCTAGTGACAAATATATCTTGTTTTTCATAAAATCAAGACTAAAAAGAAAATATAAAGAAGGTAGCAGCGCTGTCATTAGGGCTTTCCTAGTGACTCAGTTGATAAAGAATCCGCCTGCAATGCAGGAGACTTGGGTTCGATCCCTGGGGCAAGAAGATCCCCCTGGAGAAGGAAATGGCAACCCACTCCAGTATTCCCACCCAGAAAATCCCATGGACAGAAGAGCCTGGTGGGCTACAGTCCATGTTGTCTCAAGAGTCAGACACAACTGAGCGACTAAACCAACATCACCAGTCCTGTCAGTTATTTCTCCTTTAAACTTTTCTGCGTTGTTTTTCTACAATGAATATAATTCAATTTACAAAAAGGAAAAAATTAAACAGCCCTCAATGGAGTATACTCATGTGGGCAAGACACAGAGATGCAAACAGAACCCAGAAAGAAGATGAAAAATTAGATGACTCAGATAGAACTGAAAAACAATGTTTTATTAATAGACCGAGGGCACGCACTCATTACAACCGCTGAAAGTTGGGCCAGATTACTCAAAAGTGGTGTCAGTGTCTTCTCAGTGCCTTGGAATTTATTCATTTAATTCTATTTCCTGTTACAATTTTTGATCTTTTAAAGAAAAAGAAGAGGTTCCAAGGTAATTGTGAGAGGGAGAAATCGGCCAGCTCGTGGTGTCTCTTCTTTTAAAATTAATGCACAAATTATAAGCCATTCCAATAAAACTGAAGCGCTTGTTTCAAAGGACTCTCAGCGAGAATTACTGAGATAAGTGGCTGCTTAGAACAAAAGCCCTGATACTGATCACAAGCCCCTTGTTGCTGGATTCTTGATCTTTTACAAAATACGCTAATTGCCAGAGCCTCACTGAGATCAGTGTAAGGGATGAGCAGCCTGTTGAATGGATGTTTCCTGTCATTTGTTCCAGAAGCAAAGTGCCCAGGAGGTTCAGCCTCAGTCTTCTGAGACGCACTTCCTCATCCCCGTGTCAGAAGTCCATCCTGGGAAGAGCTGCAGAGAGGAGATGGGGTTAAATGGGTGAGCAGGCAGGCAAATGTGCACAGATGTTCATTTCAAGGAAAAGCTGGCAAACAACAAAGCAAGTCACAGTGCATCTGGCCAATTTATCCTTTCTTTGTTCAAGTCATGGTTGAGTATAAAGGGAGAAGAACAAGGGTATTTTGGATTCCAGCCCCGCCTGAGCCTAACAGATTTCCAGCTCATAAATGTTGAGCTTTATCACCCTACATCATTCACTGAGTTAACACATTTTTTGAGTTATCTACTGTAGAGTGTAAAATATCCCCATTTTCTGCCATCTCACAGGAACTTCCCATGGATAACATTCTTAAGCCTCTGACCCAACAATTCATAAAGTCAGGAAACTTTTCATGAAAGCTCTTTCTCAGGTACAGAAGTCAAGATGAGAGCTGTAGCTACAGTTTCCTGGTCTCAGTATCAGTGAGGGTGACATTGAGGCTGATTAATGATGGCTTTGAATAAACAGAACTGTTCTCGAGCCCAAGTAAAAGTCCAGAGGCGACCAGGTAAGGTGGCTCTGTGTCAATACATCCTTAGGGAGCCAAATTCTTTCCTGATTCTTATCCCTGGGCTGCAGCACTAGCACTCATGGTCCAAGATTTGGCTGGAGCTCCGGCCATCACATTTATCTTCAGAGAACAGTATGGAAGAAAAAACAAAGGGCATTCACCAGCTCACCTTAGGGAGTGTTGTTGAAAGCTGCCACACAAAGCTTCCATTCCTGTCTTACTGGCCAGAATTTAGCCACAGGACACATCTAGCTGCAAGAAGGACTGAGAACAGATTATTTGCCCTGGGTCGCTGTGTGTGATTTTATTATTATGGCATGGTGGAGAGTAGATATTGAGGAAGGCAAACCAGCAGTCTCTGCTATGGTGTGTCTCTCTGATCCTAGAGGACTGTCAAGTAAGTATCTGATGAATTAAAACATGCTCATTACTTTAGTCCCTGCATTCTGAGTATCATTTAAAATTAAATGGTGACTTCTCACATTCCATTCCCTCCCCAATCCCTGGGTAATAAGGAACTTTGTCATGGTGTCACTCACTTGTTACCTCAACAGCCAAGTTCTCTTGAAGTTCCCCAGCTGGAAAGATTCTCATCACTGCAAGGAGCCTTGCCTGCTGGTCTTGAACAATTTAGCTATCAGTGGAGACTAGGAAACACAGGAAGCAGTGAATAAGAGGGAATAGCAAAGTTAGTGGAAGCAACAAGAAAAATCACAGGGAGGCCATGGTTCATTGGAAAGAGTGAATCATTCATCTCTTGAGCTTTTTCTCCAAGGGAAAAGCTTCAATCTCCTTGGCGTTTAATTATAGCAAATCCTAGGACTGAGGAATATTTGATCCATGAAGAAGCTGAACCAGTACTTTACCACCAGGGCATCTAGAAAATTAGCAAGTGGAAGAGGAAACACAGCATCTTTGGGGACCTATAGGTATCTGCTACCTGCAGGATTCCCAGCTGGCACTTTGGCTACTTGATGCAAAGAGCCGACTCACTGGAAAAGACCCTGATGTTGGGAAAGACTGAGGCCACGAGAAGAGGGTGACAGAGGATGAGATGGTTGGATGGCAGCACCGACTCAATGGACATGAGTTTCAGCAAGCTCCAGGAGATAAGGACAGGTAAGTCTGGCGTGCTTCAGTCCGTGGGGTCGCAAAGAGTCAGACACTACTGAGCTACTGAACAACCACCACAATGGTAAAGAATCTGCCTGCCAATCTGCCTGCCTTCAGGAGGCACAGGTTTGATCTCTGGGTTGAGAAGATCCCCTGGAGGAGCAAATGGCTACCCACTCCAGTATTTCTGCCTGGGAAATCCCATGGACAGAGGAGCCTGGCAGGCTAGTCTATGAGGTCACACGACTGAACCAGTGAGCAAACACCTGCCTTATAACTTGAGAAGTTGCTAGTTATCACCAGAAATTTCTAGATCAGATGACCTTACCCCAAACCAGATGATCTGACTATCTGATAAACCCTGCTGCTGCTAAGTCACTTTAGTCATGTCCAACTCTTTGCAACCTCATGGGCTGTAGCCTGCTAGGCTCCTCTGTCCATGGGAATTCTCCAGGCAAGAATACTGGGGTGGATTGCCATTCCCTTCTCTAGAAGATCTTCCTGATCCAGGGATTGAACCTGTGTCTCTTAGGTCTCCTGCATTGGCAGGTAGGTTCTTTACCACTAGCCCCACCTTAAAGCCTAAGGGACCAGAAATAAATCCTAGCCTAGAGCTGAGTTTGTCGACCTGTGAGCATGACTGGCATCTGGAGTTGAAATGGTTCTCTGTGGTAGGGGCTGTCCTGTGTGCTGCGGGGTGTTCAGCAGCATCCCTAGACTCTGCCCCCTCAATGCCTGTAATACACTCACCTAGTTGTGGCAACTGAAACGCCTCCAGTCACTGACGAACGTCCCCTGGGTGCAAGACACTCTGGTTAAGAACCATTGGTCTTGATCTTTTAGAATTTTGTTAACAGAAACTCAAAGCTGGTAATTATGGATTCAGGTTTTATTCAGAGGCCACTGAATTCTTTCAGTTAAATATTTTCACTTCCTTGCTCTTTCATTCAAGGTCACTCATTCAGCACCCTTGGGACTCAGGAGTGGCCAAAGCAGGGAAGCTTAGTCCCCTGGCATTCAGCACACACTGGGGCCGAGATAAGCCAAGTATAAGGATTGTCACGTCACTCCCGCAGCTGCCCCCCAAAGCCCTTACTATTGTCATCTTCATTTCATAGATAAAATAACTGAGGTTCAGCAAGGTCAGGTCACTTGCCTAAGGACACACAGCTAGGAAACGTCTGGTTGCAGGAATTTGGACCCACACGATCTGAACCCAGAACCTGCACTTTTTACCATTAATTTACTATCAACGACATGCCAAGCATTGTGCTTGCTGCTTAACCCTATCTCCAACCACTTGAGAGTGAGGGGTTCTGGGTCCCATTTCATGGTAAAGAATCGTGGCTCCCAGGGTGCCACTCTGAGTGACGCAAGCTGCCGTGAGAATCGGAGCCTCTTTATGGAAAGAAGTCCTTGAAAACTGGATGCAGCAAAGCAGCTCTGCTCAAACCAGTTTGGAGCTGGCATTTAGGTCATTTCAGGATTCTGATTTTCAGCAATTTGGCTGCATTTCAGAGTTCTCAGACAACCTGAAGTGGGATTAATCTCATACAGAAAATAAATGGAGGAAAATACTCCCATTTACCCCAGTAACATCAGCAGCAAACATATAATACATAGTGAAAATTTTAAGGTATATGCAGAAAATGTCAATTTTATTAAGAAATATTAAGAGAGATGATGAAACATATTCTTTCAGATGGGAAATCTCAACATAAGGAAGATGTCAGACGTCCTTAAACTCTACTATAAATTTATAATAAAAAGCCCTTCTGGAGGCAAACATTACATAGTATTGCAATGTTTTGACTTCTGGAAAACCCACTGGAAGTGTATTTTCTCCCTTTAGGAATATGACTGAATGCATAGCCCTTGGCATTTCATCACGTCCACTTGTGACGTGTTACCCAGCAAAACACACCACTGAACACAGAAGGGAAGAAAGCTAATGAAAGTGGATGCTCATGGAAGCACCAGGGAAGCAGAGGTTGAGAGCTAACATTCTGCAGATGCTCGCCCCTGACAACATCTCAAGTTCAGGACAGCAAAGCGAGACCTGCACTCAGCCTTCACGTTTGCTCTCAGACGTCACATGCTCACGTGGAATGCACCCACTTGGACATGCAGTCAAGCCTGTCACGTTATAGCCATTACCTGAGTGCTCCCCATCAGGCAATCTCAATTCTAAGAAAAATGTGGGCACGTCTGACAAAACCTAGCCTATTCATCACTGACCAGGAACCCAGTCTTTTTTTTTTTTCTTTGAAAGGAATGTTTTCCATAAAAGCCTTGGCTTTTTCAAAAAAGCCATTTGCAGCAAAGGAAACATTCATGTTACCATGGTTTAGATCATATCGGAGAGCTATTTTTCTCCCTCTGCTTCGGGGAGAAAGGTTCCAGTGGCAAAACACAACTCAGCTGTCCTTGGAGCATGCAAGCACTTCTTCCCCATTCCACCTTCTCTGAGGTCGGCATCTATTTCTGTCAACCAATGTTCCTTTAAAATTATGAGTTCCGCAAAACAAGAAAGCCTTCATGGTCAACCCTGTGGGACTTTGAAGGATTCTACAAGTTGTGACTTTTACATCTTACTGAATAAAACTTCCATGGCTGTGCCTACCAATTACAAAAGTCTGTTCTTAGAGTTCAGCGCTCAGTCGTGTCCAACTCTTTGTGACCCCATGGACTGCAGCACACCAGGCTTCCCTGCCCATCACCAGCTCCCGGAGTTTGCTCAAACTCATGTCCATTGAGTCAGTGATGCCATCCAACCATCTCATCCTCTGTTGTCCCCTTCTCTTCCTGTCTTCAGTCTTTCCCAGCACCAGGGTCTGGGTTTCCTCAGAGTAAAACCAACCAAAGTCACAGAGCAACCAGGTCAAATGGTCAAAATTAATTCCTCTAACCTGTTCTCAGGGGTTTCCCAGGTGGTGCAGCAGTAAAGAATCTGCCTGCCAGTGCAGGAGACACAGGTTCGATCCCTGGGTTGGAAAGATCCCCTGGAGTAGGAAACGGCAACTCATTCCAGTATTCTTGTCTGAAAAATTCCATGGACAGAGGAACCTGGTGTGACTCTGTCCACGGGGTCACAGAATCAGACACAGCTGAGCACAGCACAGCAACCTGGTCTCAACTACTACATCTTTACAGCACTTGCCATACTCTGTTTTATTTATCATATGTTCCCCCACATACACCCCTTTTGGGCTCCTCAAGGCAGAGCACGCAAGGATTCCTGACAAGAGTGTCCCAACCAAGGTGATATTTAAAAAAAGGCTATTGCTGGGTACTTCCTGGTGGTCCACTGGTTAAGGCCCTCCCAACACAGGGGGGCCTGGGTTCAATCCCTGGTCAGGGAATGAAGACCCCACATGCCACGCAGAGTGGCCAAATACTCTTTTTTAAAGGTATTGTTATTGTGTTGGAGTCACAGAACAAGCACATTTGACACTTGCAAACACAACTCCACGTGTGCTGGAATGTTCTATAGAGAGAAAGAGAAACCATCTAACTAGTGAGGGAGAGTCTAGCCTCCGCAGCTGTCAGTCAGTATAAGCCAGGAGCCTGTGAGCTGAAGAACATGAATCTTCTCTTCCTTCTGTTGGTTTCTGTCGTCTCCTGGTGGGAGCAGCTCTCTGGGGTTTGGGAGGAGGGATCTGCTGCCCAATAATTTTCTCTTCATGTCTGGTTTTAGAACTTGAATGCTGCTTAAGCAGACCTGACTGAGTAGATGGATCACAGCAGGCTCTCAGGCACGTGTACCGTGTAGATGCTGCAGACGGGGCTGTGATGGATGGGCTGGCATGCTGCCGAGGCTCCCTCCAGGACCAAGAGTGCCTTCCTCAGCTGCGGGGAGAGCTCTGGCCGAAAACAAGCAGCTGAGTCCTTCTCTGAGGCTCGCTGGTCTTCAGCTGAAGATGGACGTCTGCATGAGGCTTCACGGGGGCCACGGACACCCATACAGATGACCCCCTGGAGGATGGGGTACAAACCAGCCCCGCAACCCAGGTCAACCCAGCTCTGCCGGCCCTTCCAGTTCCGGGGCTGCTGCAGGACTGACCGAGGGCCACACTATAGTGGCAGCTTCAGCTTCCACCTCTGCTCCACCCTGCTTCCCCCTCCCCCACACATTCGAGCACTCCTCAGAAAGTTCCAGCCCACCCACCCTCCAACCTGCAGAACCCAGCCTGCCACTGGGTTCTGTAGGAAAGCCCAATTCTAGAGAATAGGCGAGAACGGGCTATTCTTCCCTCCCTGCAACCCTGCAGAATGGGGTAGAAGCTGATGAAGGAAGTCGGAATACCCCATAGAGTGGAATTCACTCAGGGCTGGACACCATTCTCAGCCAAGATCTTCATTCAAGTGGGAGAGAAGCACCGCCCAGTCTGGGAGTGTCCGTATGGGAGCTGGACTCTGTGAGCTCGTTGACCAATGACTGACACCTCCAGAGTCTTTCCCCTCCTTCCCTCCTCTGCTCAGGTGCCTCCCTACTGTATCCACTGATACCTGAAGCTGACTCTCAGCGTAAGCCTGGCCTCCAGGGGGAGACTGTACAGTTTCTGGAGGATTCTGACCTGGTACAGGGGAGGAAGGTCACCCCCTGCCCCCAGAGAGTTATCTTTCAGAGTCTCTGGGCACAGAGGCCTGGCACTGTCCCCAAGGGAGCAGCAGGAGTTGCCACGGCGGGTGATCTGTCCCTCCATCCTGACTTCTGACTGAGAGAAATTCAGGTATGAGGTCAGAGATGCCAGGTGTCTGCCTGAAGCACCAGCCTCCTGCAGAATGAAGGGAAAGGGAGTGTGTGGGTGACGAATGCTGTTCGAGGCAGCACACTTGTGTCAGGAGAGAGGAGAGATTCTGCTTTACTCTGCGTGTCACTGAGGACTCCAGCTGCCTTCTCCTAGCTTCTGCCAACAGGGACTAGATGGCTGTTTGCAAAGGACAGTCCCAGTTCTGCAAGAGCCTCACAAGCAAACACAGCTGCTCTGATGGACCGTGGGGAGGGGCCCGGGACCAGGATGCAGAGCAGAAAGCATGTCCTAACCCAAGAGGTGTGCTGGGCGCCACACCTGAGGGGCTGCTAAGAAAAGAACCCTGGGGTCCAGCCCAGCCCTTGCCCAGGAACGGGACAGCCCCTCTCGGTCTCTTCTGTCAAATGCAATTGTTACAACAATACAGCCTCACAGGGGCATCACGAAGTGGGGCCCCAACTAAGATGAGACAAGAACCTGAGAATGAGCACCTCCTTAAATTCCACACCTGCAGCACCTTTCTGAATGCACCCTGGCCCCTGCCAGGTGTAAAGACTAAAGGAGGAAATGCAGGAAGAAGTTCTCTGCTCTAGGGCCAGGTGCATCCCAACCCCGGGCCTCCCCCACCATCTGCTGTAGCCTCAGGGGGAGATTCTGAGCCCTCCCTGCCCACTCTCCTTACCTATAAAGTGGAGGCAAAAATGAATTAATTTCTGCGACGTGATCACTGCAGTGCCTGACACACGGTAGATGATGTTAGTTCTTTTTTTTTTTTTTTGGAAGTATTAGTTAATTTACAAAGCGGCAGGCTGCTTTCCTAACGAGAGGCTCTGGGGCAGAAACCTCTGCAAGGGACGTACAGATTGTTGGCAGAATTCAGTTCCGAGCAGTTGTAGGGTAGAGGTCCCAGTTTCCTGGGGGCTGTCAGTGGGGAGCTGTTCTCAGCTTCTGGAGGACACCCATGTTCCTTGAACTTGAACTTCAAGTGAACAAATGAACTTGTTTGTCTTCTAACCAGAAATTGCAAATGGAACTTTCCTCATCTCCTCACTCCTGCTTTCTCTTCTAACGCATCTTTATCACAGCAGTAGGGAAAGCTTGTCTGTTCTTAAGAACTTGTATAATTAGATTAGGTTCACCCTGATGAGCTAAGATAATCTCCCATCTCAGGGTTTATAACATTAACTATACCAGCATGGTCCCCTTTGGCCAAGTAAAGAAACATTCAGAGGTTCCTGGGATGGGAACATGGACATCTTTAGGAGTGGGGATGTTATTTTGCTGACCACACACATAGAAAACTGTATTTAGTGTATTAGCAATTGTTGTTTAGTCACTAAGTTGTGTCTGACTCTTTGCAGCCCCATGGACTGTAGCCCACCATGCTTCTATGCCCATGGGATTTCCCAGGTAAGAATACTGGAGTGGGTTACCATTTCCTTGTCCTGGTGCTCTTCCGGGCCCAGGGATCAAATCTTAGTCTCCTGCTTGGCAAGCAAATTCTTTACCACTGAGCCACCTGGGAAGCCCCACATCAGCAGTTATCTAGGTCTAAAAGATGGTAAGTAAAGCTACTTATGTAGCTATTATTATGTGCATTAAACATCTATGATATTGTAACTCAACTGCTTGATGCTGTATGTAGCAGTGAACCAATCACACAGGGTTCCTGCTTTCACAGAGTTTACAGTCTGGTAATAATGATTCCCAAAATGTGACCCTCAGACGGATAGTCAGCATTACCTGGGGACCTGATGGGGACAAACTCTCAGATCCCATTCCACACCTGCTGAGTCAGAAACAGAGTGGGGCAGGGCTTGGGGGGATTTGTGTCTTAATAAGCCTCCCAGGTGAGTGTGACACGTGCTGAAGTCTGAGAATCACTGGTCCAGTATGTCTCTGTCTCAGCACTGGCAAACATTTCTAGTCTGCAAGGCTTACTGTCTGGCAATGTTTGCCAATCGATACTCTATGTGAAGAAAATGAGTTCCTGCTCAGCTGGTAAAGAATCCACCTGCAATGCAGGAGACCCCAGTTTGATTCCTCGGTTGGGAAGATTCCCTGGAGAAGGTATAAGCTATCCACTCTAATATTCATGGGCTCCCCTGGTGGCTCAGTGGTAAAGAAATGCAGGAGACCTAGGTTCAATCCCTGGATTGAGAAGATCCCTTGGAGGAGAGCATGGCAACCCCACTCCATTCTTGCCTGGAGAATTCCCACGGACAGCGGAGCCTGGTGGGCTACAGTCCATGGGGTCACAAAGAGTCAGACATAACTGAGTGACTAAGCACACACACAGGCTCTAGAGGCAAGGTCTGTTTTCAAGACAAAGATATCTTACCAGACTTTCAGAGGACTCGGTGCCTCCCTCCCAACCTTCCTACTTTCTTTTTTTTCTGATTTCTAATTCATCACAGAACCTCTGGATAGTAATTTGCTTTCTCAGGAATCCCATAAAGACAGGGTTTTCTACACACAAATGCTCAAGTATTCTGCTCTCTAAAGAAGAGGAATCATTATAAATGAATACATTAATCTTGAGTTCGAATGAGTCAGTCACCAAAGAACTGAGCATCTATGGGTATGATAAAAATGTTCACCAGAGGACTTGAAATACTGATTAATAAACATGAGTTAGACGTGCTAATGCCCTCAGACACATCCACATTCTAATCCCAGACCTTGTGAACATCTTACCTTACATGGTCAAAGGGACTTTGCACATGAGATTAAGATAAAGGTCTATATATAGGTTATAGGGCTTCCTTGGAGGGTCAGATGATAAAGAATCTGCCTGCAATTCGAGAGACCCAGGTTCGATCCCTGGGTAGGGAAGATCCCCTGGAGAAGGAAATGGCAACCCACTCCAGTATTCTTGCATGGAGAATCCCATGGACTGAGGAGCCAGGCAAGCTACAGTCTACTGGGTCACAAAGAGTCGGACATGACTGAGGGACTAACACTTTTACTTATGAGTTATGGGTCACGGATGTAAAAAAACAAATTTATGATTACACAGAAATCAACCTTGAATATTGATTGGAGGGACTGATGCTGGAGCAGAAGTTCCAGTACTTTGGCCACCTGATACAAAGAGCTGACTCACTGGAAAAAACTCTGATGCTGGGAAAAATTGAAAGCAAAAGTAGAAGGGGTCAACAGAGGATGAGACTGTTGGATAGCATCACCAACTCAGTGGACATGAATTTGAGCAAATTCTGGGAGATAGTGAAGGACAGGGGAGCCTGGCGTGCTGCAGTCTATGGGGTCACAAAGAGTCGGATACAACTTAGCAATTGAATAACAAGTGGTTACCAAAGGGGAAAGGCAGAGAGGGATAAACTGGAAAATTGGGACTGACATATACACACTACTATATATAAAATGGATAACTAACAAGGACATACTGTATAGCGCAAGAAACTCTACTCAGTACTCTGTAATGACCCATCTAGGGAAATAATCTAAAAAAAAAGAATAGATATATGTATTTGGATAACTGATTCGCTCTGCTGTACAGCAGATACTAATAGCTGATTGTAAATCAACTATACTCCAATAATTTTAAAAAAATAAAATAAAAAATTTTTAATAAAAACATTTTAAAAAGGTGATGGGTCTAGAGATGGGAGTTGATCCTAGATTGTCCTAGTGGGCCTACAGGAGTCCTTGTAGGGGGGAAATAACAAAGTCAGAGGTACAAAAGGGGATGTGACGACAGAGGCCAGCGTCCGAGGGAGATGCAAAAACACGGCACGACCGACTGGCTTTGATACGGAAGGATGAGGCCATGAGCCAGGACATACAGGTGGCCTCTAGAGGCTAAGACACGCAGGGGAACAGATTCTCTCCTGTCGCCTCCGGAAAGAATGGAGCCCTGCCAACCAACCCCTTTTGGATTTCCGCCCTCCAGAACTGTGAGAAAACACATTTTCTGATAGCTCAGGCTGCTAAGTTCGTGGCGATTTGTGAGAGCAGCTAAAGGACACGAATACAGGTGTGACACAAAGATGCCGGAGGCACGGCGGGCAGGCACCCATTCCCTCATCAGCACAGGCGCCACGTTGTTGCTGTTGAGTCATAAGCTGCGTCTGACTCTTTTGCACACCCCATGGACTGTAGCCCACCAGGCTCCTTTGACCATGGGATTTCCCAGGCAAGAATACCGGTGTAGGTTGCCATTTCCTTCTGCAGGGGATCTTCCCGACACAGGGATTGAACCTGGGTCTCCTGCATTGGCAGGCGGATTCTTTACTGAGCTACTTAGAATTCTTTTTCTAAACTGATGAAGCCTTGGAATTCTTCCAGATAGCCAATATCTATTGACCTGAACTAGAATGCAAGAGTGAGTCAAATTCTTGGTTGTAAATAACAGGACCGTCTCTGGCTAATTTAAACAGAAAAGGAGTTTACTAAATGATGTTGGGTAGCTCACAACCTCTCTGGGGAGGTCAGAACATTGAGCTCAGAGGCCACACAACAGGAATGATTCCCGAGTTAGGCTTCCGTGCAGCCCCCTGTGTGACCGTCACTGGTCACACACTGAGTCCAGGAGCTGGGGCATCGCTGCTACCTTTGAAAGTAACGTGCTCCTCTCCCACATGAACTCCATGGCTGGCTCTCCATGCACTGCTTTTCTGTCAACACCTGCAAATGGCTAGATCTCTTTCCTCGATACTCCAAGTATAGTCCATGGACCAGCAGCATCAGCATTCCCAGATCTATAGAACCAGAATCTGGATTTTGATGGGATATTTGGGTGATTCAGATGCACAGCAACAGGCTAAGAGGCTCCGGTCTGAGATCATCCAGGCTGGTGTGAGATAATTCAGTGATACAGTCCTCACCCCTGTAGCATCATCAGGGTAATGCCTCCCCGCCAAGAAACACAACACTCAGAACATAGGACTCTGGTGCTAAACAGGCAAGGAAACAAGAGGTGAGGAGACTTAAGGGCACTCAATTCTATAATTGAAGAAAAGAATACAACTATAAAGTACTAAGATTGATTTTTTTTTTCAAGCAAAAAATACAGAGAGATTTTTTTGTATACCATGGAGGGCTTTGTATTCATCATATCTGGTAACGAGAAGAACTGGGAACAACATGGATCATTTGTCTTCTAGACTCAGAAAACTCCTTTTTTTCTTTAATTTGACTCGGTTGCTACAACTGTCAATCAACCACAGGAAAATGGACTTGGAGAAGCAAAATTTAACCCTAAGTTTCCAAAAGAGGTTCCAGCAGAGAGCAAAGAAAGAAAGTTCTTTTTAAAAAAACATGCACAAGAAAGTACCTTGACCTGTTCCTTGCAATGAAGTGCTCAGAAAACAAAATAACTCACTCTCTATTTATAAGATCTTGAAATTCAAGAGAGCAAGAGCAGAGATTTGTGGTTTTGTTGTTTTGAATGTTTTTATAACTTTATACTGAATTTTAATACAGAAGAATTTACATGTGTTGGGCTTTTGTCGTTTTTGTTTGTTTATTGAAGTATAGTTGATGTACAATATCCTATTAGTTTCAAGTGTAGAGCAGAGTGATTTAGTTATATATTTTTTTCAGATTATTTTCCATTATAGGTTATTACAAGATATTGAATATCATCCATGTGCTACATAGTAAATCCTTGTTGCTCGTCCATTTTAGGTATAGTAAACGTAGTAGTCTGTATCTATACAAACGTAGTAGTTTGTATCCGTTAATCCCATACTCCTGATTTATCCCTTCCCACTCCATTTCCTCTTTGGTAACCATAAGTTTGTTTTCTATGTCCATGAGTCCATTTCTGTTTTGTATATAGAGTCATTTGTACTATCTTTTCCATAAGTTTGTTTTCTATGTCCATGAGTCCATTTCTGTTTTGTATATAGAGTCATTTGTACTATCTTTTAGATTCCGCATTTAAGTGGTACCAAATAATATTTGTCTCTCTCTGACTTCACTTAGTGTGATCATCTCTAGACCCCTCCATGTGCCTACAAATGACAATATTTCATTCCTTTTGATGGCTGAGTAATAATCCGTTGTGCCACATCTTCTTAAGCCAGTTGTCTGTCTGGGGGCACTTGGGTTGTTTCCATGTCTTGGCTATTGTACATGCTGCTGCTATGAACACTGGGGTGTGTGTATACTTCCAAATTAGAGCTTCATCTTTTCCCCAGGCAGGAGTGGGATTGCTGGATCATACGGTAACTCTATTTTTAGTTTTTTAAAGACCCTCCATTTTCCACAGTGGCAGGCCCAATTTACATTTCCACTTATAGCTGTTTGTTTCGCTTGTTTTGAATTTGAAAAATTGGAAAATGGAGACTTTTGTGATCCAGAAGATAAACACAGCCTCAATGAGCATAGTTTGTACCGTCACATAGGGACAGAAAGTATATTAGTAGTTATCAGAGGTTGAGAGAAGCAGCAAACAAGGAGTGACTGCTAATGGGACCAAGTTATGAAAATGTCCTGGAATTAGATAGTGGTGATGGCTGTGCAACCTCGTGAAGATGAAAAAAAAAAAAAACCCACTGAAACACATACTTCACAATCATGAGTTTTCTGGAATATATGTCTCAATTTAAAAAAAGTAAAGTGAAATTTACAGGCATAAAAATATTAGGAACCTAGAGTCTGAGTAAAAATAAATCTTAGAGTATTTTCCCTGACATTCCAATAGCTAGGACCCTGACCTTCCACTGCAGTGAGAGTGAGTTCAATCCTTGATCAGGAAACTAAGATCCCATATGCTGTGCAGTGTGGCCAAAAACAAAATAAACTTAAAATAAATAAGTAAATCTTATTAAATAAAACTTTTTTCAAGGCATAGGATTAAAATATTTAGGCACTCAGAAAAAGGCAACTATCGTATGATATCACTTACATGTATAATCTAAAAAAGGGTACAAATGAACTTCTTTACAAAGCAGAGGCAGAGTCACGGATGTAGAAAACAAAGTACAGTGTCAGTTTAAAAGTAGCTGTGTCTGGGCTGCTCCCCCAGGAAAGCAGAGAGTAGAGCTTAGAGAAGACCACACCATCACTCACTGGGGATGACGGGCTGAGGGTACCTCCGAGGATGCAGGTCTGAAGTGCCAGGCCCCGCCTGCTCGCTCTCAAGGATGCATAAACAGAGAATGACGTCGGTGCTCAGCCCAAAGCAGGGGAAAGACCTCGCAGTCTGAGCTTTACAGGTAAGACAAGTGCCCCCGAAACCACAGACCAGAACAGTATAAACACACCTCTGGCTGTGACCCAGAGGGTGAGGAAGAGAAACCCCCACGAGAGTTAGGATTTTCTTTTCCCCAATGTGGAACATGAGAGGTTTAGCATCAGAAATGAAGTCACTTTGTTCAAAATAAATACAAGTGTTTTCCATGCCCCTCACTCAGTTCACAGACTGAGATCCACACTCAGATGCCTTTTTCTCTAATTTTAGTAGAAATTGAAAATGATAAGACTATCCACAAACACTAGAAGTGTCATTCTCCCAGCACTCTCAGCTGAATGTATCTTTTACATCCTTGTCAATCTGAAGTTTGATTTGCATTTCCCAGACTCCACAGAAGGGTGAACATCTTTTCATAAATTTATCAGTCACTTGCATTTCCTCTTCAGCGAATTTCTATTCCTGTCTTTAGCCCCTTGTTCTAAGAGGCAAATCATGTCTTTCTTATTAATGTGAAAACATTCTTTGTATTGAAGAGATAGTAACCTTTGACTATGGCAAGTCTTTTCTTCCTGTTTGTCTTCTGACTTTGTTTATGGTGCCTTTTTCCACACTTAATTTATTGTCTATCCTTTTTTTTTTTTTTTGAAAGAAAACCTTTTTATTTTGTATCAGGGTACAGCTGATTAACAATGTTGTGATAGTTTCAGGTGGACAGTAAAGGGACCCAGCCATACATATACATGTATCCATTCTCCCCCAAACTCCCCTACCATCCAGGCTGCCACACAACACTGAGCAGAGTTCTCTTGCTACACAGTAGGGCCTTGTTGGTTATCCAGTTTAAATATACCAGTGTGTAATGTATGTAAGGAGAAGGCAATGGCAACCCACTCCAGTACTCTTGCCTGGAAAATTCCATGGACGAAGGAGCCTGGTAGGCTACAGTCCATGGGGTCACGAAGAGTCGGACATGACTGAGCGACTTCACTTTCACTTTTCACTTTCATGCATTAGAGAAGGAAATGGCAACCTACTCCAGTGTTCTTGCCTGGAGAATCCCAGGGATGGGGGAGCCTGGTGGGCTGCTGTCTATGGGGTAGCACAAAGTTGGACATGACTGAAATAACTTAGCAGCAGCAGCAGCAGCAACATATGTAATATACCTATTTTTACTTGCAAATTTTCTGTATGACTCAGGGAACTCAAACCGGGGCTCTGTAACAACCTGGAGGAGTGGGAAAGGGTGGNGTCAGTTTAAAAGTAGCTGTGTCTGGGCTGCTCCCCCAGGAAAGCAGAGAGTAGAGCTTAGAGAAGACCACACCATCACTCACTGGGGATGACGGGCTGAGGGTACCTCCGAGGATGCAGGTCTGAAGTGCCAGGCCCCGCCTGCTCGCTCTCAAGGATGCATAAACAGAGAATGACGTCGGTGCTCAGCCCAAAGCAGGGGAAAGACCTCGCAGTCTGAGCTTTACAGGTAAGACAAGTGCCCCCGAAACCACAGACCAGAACAGTATAAACACACCTCTGGCTGTGACCCAGAGGGTGAGGAAGAGAAACCCCCACGAGAGTTAGGATTTTCTTTTCCCCAATGTGGAACATGAGAGGTTTAGCATCAGAAATGAAGTCACTTTGTTCAAAATAAATACAAGTGTTTTCCATGCCCCTCACTCAGTTCACAGACTGAGATCCACACTCAGATGCCTTTTTCTCTAATTTTAGTAGAAATTGAAAATGATAAGACTATCCACAAACACTAGAAGTGTCATTCTCCCAGCACTCTCAGCTGAATGTATCTTTTACATCCTTGTCAATCTGAAGTTTGATTTGCATTTCCCAGACTCCACAGAAGGGTGAACATCTTTTCATAAATTTATCAGTCACTTGCATTTCCTCTTCAGCGAATTTCTATTCCTGTCTTTAGCCCCTTGTTCTAAGAGGCAAATCATGTCTTTCTTATTAATGTGAAAACATTCTTTGTATTGAAGAGATAGTAACCTTTGACTATGGCAAGTCTTTTCTTCCTGTTTGTCTTCTGACTTTGTTTATGGTGCCTTTTTCCACACTTAATTTATTGTCTATCCTTTTTTTTTTTTTTTGAAAGAAAACCTTTTTATTTTGTATCAGGGTACAGCTGATTAACAATGTTGTGATAGTTTCAGGTGGACAGTAAAGGGACCCAGCCATACATATACATGTATCCATTCTCCCCCAAACTCCCCTACCATCCAGGCTGCCACACAACACTGAGCAGAGTTCTCTTGCTACACAGTAGGGCCTTGTTGGTTATCCAGTTTAAATATACCAGTGTGTAATGTATGTAAGGAGAAGGCAATGGCAACCCACTCCAGTACTCTTGCCTGGAAAATTCCATGGACGAAGGAGCCTGGTAGGCTACAGTCCATGGGGTCACGAAGAGTCGGACATGACTGAGCGACTTCACTTTCACTTTTCACTTTCATGCATTAGAGAAGGAAATGGCAACCTACTCCAGTGTTCTTGCCTGGAGAATCCCAGGGATGGGGGAGCCTGGTGGGCTGCTGTCTATGGGGTAGCACAAAGTTGGACATGACTGAAATAACTTAGCAGCAGCAGCAGCAGCAACATATGTAATATACCTATTTTTACTTGCAAATTTTCTGTATGACTCAGGGAACTCAAACCGGGGCTCTGTAACAACCTGGAGGAGTGGGAAAGGGTGGGAAGTGGGAGGGAGTTTCAAGAGTGAGAAGATATATGTACATGTGTAGCTAATTCATATCAATGTATAACAGAAATCAAACCAATATTGTAAAGCAATCATCAATCCATTAAAAATAAATAAATACAATAAAATAAATAAGTATAGCCATGTGCACATGTCCATCACAAACTCCCTATCCCTTTCCCATTCTGATTGCCTATATTTTCAAGAAGACCTCTCCACCCCACAGTTTCATAAATATTCTAAGTTTTCATCTACTTTGTATGCACATTTCTTCTGTCTAATACACACCCAGCCACACTCATATCCATAGTTAGTGGATAGTTGGATAATCAGAGCATCAGTGGACCAGTAACTGATGTGCAGGTATGCGGCAGAGGGACGGGGGTGGCAAGGGGAGTCAGTGTGTCCAGAGTTTACATCATCTTCCTGTCCAACCTCACATCTGACATAAGCTAAGTATTAAAAATTGGGTGCTAAATTCTGCCTTTTATTGGGTTGGCCACAAAGTTCATTCGGGCCTTTTCCATTAGATGGTACAGAAAACCTGAATGAAGTTTTGGCCAACCATTACATTTCCCCAGCTCAAATGGCATTTCTGTTCTCCCAGTTACTTAAGAAGGAAGCGCAGGTGTTCCCTCACTGCCCCACATCCCATCACACTCAGATCTCCAGGACCCTATATCTTAAGGATCTCTGTCCACTCCTCCCATGGCCCTTGCCACCTCTTGCTTCAGGATGCCATCATCTCCCTGTGATTCTCTGCAGCCCTGGTCCCCCAGGCTCCTGACTCATCCCCTCCCACAGCAGTCTCCACCATGCAAAGGGGAATCTTTCTAAAATGCAAACCCCATCTCCTCTTTCCCATAGCACCCCCCCAACTGCCCCACAGTCCAAAACTCCCACACTCAGCTGAGACTGTCCTTCAGGAGCCTGGCCCCTCTTGCCTTAAAAAAAAAAAAAACAGACTCATCTCTCAAATTGTGTCTCCCAGCTCCACACTCTGGCCAGAGAAAACTAAAGTCCTTCGAAAAACACCAAGCTCTCTTTTCTGTTGATCCCAACCTTGGCTCTGTTCTCCCCTCACCCCTTAAAAACTGAAAACACACCTGCCCAGGTACTACCCCTGAGTGATTCTGTTTCAGAAGGTCAAACGCGATCCCCAGGAACACATTCTACAGACAATTCCCGCAGCCACGTGTAGAACCACTGCTATTAGCCTCCAGGCTGTAAGCATGTTATTCCCCCTGCCCGGAATCCTCTTCTCTCTCCATCAATCCCAGCTCTCACCTCACCACTGGGCATCGCCTCTGTTCTTTGAAGTCAAAGCTTAGAAGCCCCTTCCTCCAGGAACTTCCCTTGAACAGCAGGTTAGGGGGCCCCCTCAGAGCTCCCCCAGCCTCTGGCATTCCCCGTTTCAAGCATGCATCACACTGTAATAAAACTGCTGGATTTTTCATCTCCTACTCCAGACTCTTGAGTTTGGGAGAAACAAGGATGGCGTGTCTGTCTTGCTCACCACTGAATTTCCTGCACGGGGCAGAAACCTAACACATGGCAGGTGCTTAATAAATGTTTGCCACCAAAAAAGAAAAAGAATGAACAAATAATTCGTGGACGAAAGGATGGCTGTGGCCGTTTCCATGACAAAAACTGCTCAGCCCAGCCAGAGAACAGATGAGCGGTCTGACCTGCAGAGGGCAGTAGACTGCTTTTGAATCTCTGGGTCTGATTCCTGGGAGCCGGTTCTGCTGTCAGTCAGAGAGACGTCGGATGCTCAGTGGTCATTTCGCCGCTCTGAAGATTAAGTAGGAGTTGTTTGCCTCCAGCCAATGTATAAAAACTGAGTGTTTCCCCCGCACTCCTCACAACAGGTACCACGTCCCCCGTCTTGCTATGAAAACTACCGTAACTGTAGCAGCTAGTGGCTGGTTTTCTGTTCCCAGGTTAGGATGTGAGAGAGGGAAAGAGAGAGACAGAATGATGCTAAGAAGGGAGAGAGAGAGATAAGTTTCTCTAAAACTGATCGTCCTGGAGAAGTACAGGGAAGTTTTCTGTAGGAATCCAAGCTGACTTTTTCCTCTGGCTCTCACTCTCTCTCTCTCCCGACCTGTCTCTTTCTCTCCCTCTCTCCATCCTTTTATTCTGGGGGAGAACAAAATCTAACACTGGACAAGCTTGTACACTGGACAAGCATCTAAAACCAAGATCAGGGGGGAGATTTTTTTTTTCTTTCCTGAAAGCAGCAGAAAAAGCAGCAGCCACAGCCTCGGGACCCTGCTGGAGCCCCCGCTCCGATCAGCCAGCTGTCTGTGAGCGATGAATGCTTCCTGCTGTCTGCACTCGGCTCAACCAATGCTGCCTAACGGCTCAGAGCACGTCGCTGCCCCTTCCTTCAGCAACCAGAGCAGCAGCCGCTTCTGTGAGCAGGTCTTCATCAAGCCCGAGGTCTTCCTGGCCCTGGGCATCATCAGCCTGCTGGAAAACATCCTGGTCATCCTGGCCGTGGTCAGGAACGGCAACCTGCACTCCCCCATGTACTTCTTCCTCTGCAGCCTGGCCGTGGCCGACATGCTGGTGAGCGTGTCCAATGCCCTGGAGACCATCATGATTGCCGTGGTCAACAGTGACTACCTGACGCTGGAGGACCAGTTCATCCAGCACATGGACAATGTCTTTGACTCCATGATCTGCATCTCCCTGGTGGCCTCCATCTGCAACCTCCTGGCCATTGCGGTCGACAGGTACGTCACCATCTTCTATGCACTCCGCTACCACAGCATCATGACCGTGAGGAAGGCACTGGCCCTGATCGTGGCCATCTGGCTGGGCTGCGGCATCTGCGGTGTGGTGTTCATCGTCTACTCCGAGAGCAAGATGGTCATCGTGTGCCTGGTCACCATGTTCCTTGCCATGCTGCTGCTCATGGGCACCCTCTACGTGCACATGTTCCTCTTCGCCCGGCTGCACGTCAAGCGCATCGCCGCACTGCCACCCGCTGACGGAGCAGCCCCGCAGCAGCACTCCTGCATGAAGGGGGCGGTCACCATCACCATCCTGCTGGGGGTCTTCATCTTCTGCTGGGCCCCCTTCTTCCTCCACCTCGTCCTCATAATAACCTGCCCCACCAACCCCTACTGCGTCTGCTACACTGCCCACTTCAATACCTACCTGGTCCTCATCATGTGTAACTCCGTCATTGACCCACTCATCTACGCCTTCCGGAGCCTGGAGCTGCGCAACACCTTCAAGGAGATCCTCTGCAGCTGCAACGGCATGAACTTGGGATAAGATGTGGGGCCGTGCCAAGGGTTCTCAGTCTTGTCACTTTCCACCCTCCAGCTGGCCCAGGTGTTTAGCAACAAGGCAGATAACTACTTATAAGACATAAAAAAGAGTGTTACCAGTCATGATCCTAGGTGTCTTTTCGTTTTTAAGTTTGCAGAGAGCCTTTGATTGAAAGGAGAAAACAGTATATAACAGGCTCTCTGAAAGGATGCTTACATGGGTAAGTCACAAGCTCTGATTTCTCAAATCATCCCTGGGGGGAATCCATGGAGGCTGCTCTAAGTGCTATCTGCATTCATTTCCATGCACCCAAGATCTTGGACCCCTGCCTGAGCCCTGCTTCCCACCCACTCCATGCTTCAGGTCAGACAGACTCAAGGATTTGCTGTAACAGTAAGGGTAGCTGGAATCTCCCCCAAGCAAACCTGTTACGGCTACCAACCCCCAGCTTGAATGGCTTTACTCTCATTTCATAAGAGACTAGACTCTTAGTCTATTACTCTATTTATGGTAAAACAACTTCCTAAAAACAATGACCTCTTTGCGGAAGAAGTAATGCTATGCTGTTTGCCCCTCTTCTTGACTCCATTGCCACCCACCCCCGCCCCCGACAGAAATAGCATGGGAATGGAACCCACTTCTATTTTTGTTATTACTATTGTGTTATTCTATTTTGTACTATTATGGTTGTTTCTGTTGTTGTTGGGTTTGTTTGCGTTCAACACAGGGCATCTCTCAAAACTCTAATGAAAGAGAGATAAAGTGCTTTGGAAAATCAGAACATACCCGTGTACAAAGTATTTTGATGCCTTGCTATTTTAAGGTATATATTTCCCTATTTTAA
The DNA here is from genome assembly GCA_006410615.1 of Neotragus moschatus. NCBI lineage: Eukaryota > Metazoa > Chordata > Mammalia > Artiodactyla > Bovidae > Neotragus > Neotragus moschatus. The sequence goes on along the minus strand of SJYA01001955.1, from coordinate 1,436,018 downwards.
AAAGGCAAATTTTTCCTATGGTTTCTTTTCTGTCTTTAAAACAAGAGAGGGAATTTTGGGTGGAAGGGCATGTGTCTCAAGAAATTGCTGGACTGTAGTTTCAGGGAGTTAAACTCTGAGCTGCCTGTGACTTTCTTGAAAGCTGCTTTGCTCATAAGAACTGGGTCTCTGTCATGGGTTTTCTCTGTGATGGGATGATGTATGAAGGAGGACGGTTTCTGCTTCACCATTCCTTGAGTCTGACATGGTGTTAAAGTTGGGTGACCCTGTTGTCAAGGTCTATACTGAACCAAGTAAAGAGATTCGCTCCTATGAACACAGGGTGAGCCTTGCTGATGAGCTCTGTCCACAGGTGTGTGCTGCGAGCGTCTGTTAGACCCCCTTCCTCCTCAAAGGACTTCAGACTGTACTTTCTGGTTGCCCCCACATTCCCCTTTCCCACGAAGTCTTACATTATGCTGTGTCTTTGGTATACAACTGTGTATTTCCCTTGTGCTGTAATATCCTGAGGCTTTCTGTATCTGATCTGTGCTAATGTGAACATTAGGATTTGTTTCTTGCTTTGGTTGTGATGTTTGGAAATAAAAAAAAAAAAAAGGCTTTTGTGGCTGATAAACACATGTCTCTTCGAACCACACCACCCGGAAGCATCCCGCTGGCTTCTGCTCGTGGCCGTCTACTGCAGTTCCGTGACTATTTTGTCAACGGCATAAACATCCCTATTGACAGCACTGCTGGCCTTTTCTAGGGCAATGCTTTTTAGCCAAACTACAAAACTCTCCCATTTAGTTTCCAAAAATATCCGGCTGAAATTCCTGGGCCACTGTCACTCTGCATTATTTTAATCAAGACACCAAATAATAGGTCTTGTCCATTGCCTCCCAGAAAATTGATATGGAAAATGGGGAATCGAATTCTTTGAAAATGGTATTGACAGCTCTAGGGATTATGATGTCCTTTTTCTATGCAAACAAGATAAAAATAACGTACTTTGCCCTCTTTTATATTAGCTTTCACATTACCTCATTTATACTGTCAACAAGTCTCTGACATAGATGAGTCACTTTACAGATGAAGAACCTCTGTCCCAAACATGACTGCCCAAGAATGCCCAGCTACTTCAGGGTCTCTGGATATTTTGTGCCATGAGGCTGATGTCTTTTTGCACCAACACAATGCTGCCAACAGTTTTCCATAATCAAAACGGATCCAGCTGCCCTTCCTACATTCATTTTAGCCCAGAGCAGTGTTTCTGAACAGAAACATCTGCTGGAATCACCCGAGATCTTGCTCAAGCACTAAAGCTAATTCAACAGATAGGGAGTGAAGCCGAAGGTTCTGAGTTTCTTCTTTGTTTTAAACTTTTATTTTTAAACTTATTTTTAATTGGCGTATAATTGCTATACCATGTTGTGTTAGTTTCTGGTGTACAATGATGTGAATTGCCTATAAGTATACATACATCCTCTCTCTTGAGCTTCCCTCCCGCCCCTCCCCACAACATCCCACCCCTCTAGGTCATCACAGAGCATCAAGCTGAGCACCCTGTGCTATACAGCACTTTCCCCAAAGCTATTTGACACATGGTAGTGAGAAGGAAATGGCAACCCACTCCAGTGTTTGCCTGGAGAATCCCAGGGACAGGGGAGCCTGGTGGGCTGCCATCTACGGGGTCTCACAGAGTCAGACACAACTGAAGCGACTGAGCAGCAGCAGTGTGCATATATGTCGATGTTACTCTCTCAGATGCTGAATTTCTGACTCTGACAAGCTCCCACAGGGTATGGCTGCTGGTCTGGGGACCACCTTTCAAATAGCAGGGACACAGAGCACTTTCACATGAGCACAATGCTCAGTCAAAAATACACATCCACATGCAGTGCTGACCTCATGGCAGGAACTGTGCTAAGGTCCTTACGGGCCCTTGATCGTTTGATCTCTGCGTAACCCCTTGAGGCAAACATGAGGCTCATCCTTATTTTACACAGGAGGCATCTGATACTCAGGGAAGTAAGGAAGTCTACAGAAACTCAGCTACAAGTGGAGAAGTGGAGATTCAAACTTGGGGTGTCCACCCACACCCCCAAGTCCAACCCAGACACCCTAGTGCCTCTCCTGGAAACAGCAGTGTTGAACGATGGCCTAATGACCCCAGAGGCTGCTGCTACTAAGTCACTTCAGTCATGTCCGACTCTGTGTGACCCCATAGATGGCAGCCCACCAGGCTCCCCTGTCCCTGGGATTCTCCAGGCAAGAACACTGGAGTAGGTTGCCATTTCCCTCTCCAATGCGTGAAAGTGAAAAGCAGAGGCATGTGTTACCATAGAAAGAGGCTTTAAGGAGTATTTCTACAAACACAAGTCCAGACATTCATAACAGAGCCTCCGTTGAGCTGTCACAAAAACCAAGAAGACAGGTCATCATTTTACTTGCTAAACTCTTCCAAAGTCTGTGGGTACCCGTGAGAGTGCATCCATTTCTGGGGTGAATGACCCTGGATGTCAGGCTGTCACTCTCTCCTCCACAACCACTTCCTCATATTTCACACAGGAACCCACTGTGCATTTTAAGCAGTGGGACAGTCAGGTTCAAAGTACGCTTAATGTTTGGAAATAAAAGCACATTCTATCTTCATTCATCTGTTGTGTTCAGTTTCACCCCCTATCGCCAAGGCAGAATCACCAGGGGTTTACTCCCAGCACCCCTAGAAATCATCTCCTGTGGTCCTTATTTAAGTTGAAGTTTTGAGTTTAACCGTGATGCCTTTTTATAGGACTGGGGGCTACAACACACCCAAGCCTCCGTGGATGAAAACGTTTAACCACCCTTATCTCCACTAAAATCCATTCTCCACACAGCAGCCAGTGCGATCATGTAAAGATCTAATCAGATAATATCACACTTCTGCTCAAAACTCTTCAGTGGCCTTGAATAAAATTCCACTTCCCTATCCTGCCCTACAAGGAGATCAGACCAGTCAATCCTAAAGGAAATCAACCCTGAATATTCATTAGAAGGACTAGTACTGAAGCTGGAGCTCCAGTACTTTGGCCACTTGATGTGAAGAGCTGACTCACTGGAAAAGATTCTGATGGGAAAGGTTGAGGGCAAGAGGAAAAGGGGGTAACAGAGGATGAAATGGCTGGAAGACCTCATCGACTCAACAAACATGAGTTTAAGCAAACTCCCAAGATAGTGAAGGTCAGGGAAGGCTGATGTGCTGCAGTCCTTGGGGTTGCAAAGAGTCAGATGCCACTGAGTGACTGAAGAACAACCATGCCCTAAAAATTCCTAACAACTGATTTCCTCCAGTAAGTCCCCAACCCTCCTCCCAGCCCTGGCCCATACTCACCCCTCAATTGGACTCAAACTCACTGTATTCATTCCAGCCCAGGAACTTTGTACCTGTTGTTTTCTGACAAAATGCAAAATACAAGCAAACCCTTTAAATGAAGAACTCAACCTTTCTCACATAAAAACACTTATTTGAGAGCCAAATTCCATAAATGACAATAATAGTAAAACTCATTACCTGGTATAGTTATGTGCCAGACATTGGACTAAACACTTAGATATAGTAACTCACTGAATTATCATGAAAACCATATGAGATAATAAGCACTATTAAATGGAATCTTATTAACAGGATCATGGAAGAGGTTAATCATCCAGACTTGGGCTGCTCAGAATTTAGGGAGCAGAACTAAGACTCAGCCAGCCAGGCCCCTCAGTTCACGTGTTGCCCATGGACCCACATGGCCTATGGCTATGCTCTCCAGGCTTGGATGGGCTTCAGCAGCTCTCAGCCCCAGTAGAGAACTCTGTGTACTTTCTACCAGAAGTATTAATAATGAATACAGAAAATTCCTTACACATTCTCCTTTTTGCCATGTGTTCCTCAGGCAACACAGAAAGCCTGTCTACCGCCAGAGGCGGCAGTCGAATGGAAGTGGGAAGTAGCTAAAGAGGTGAGTTGCTCAAGCCAAAGAAACACATTTTCCATGAAATACCTGAATAACTGGCTCATTTCCCTGAATGGTATGGAGCACTTGTCTCACCTTAATGATAGATACTGAGAAACAAAGAGGAAAGAAAGATTCTTTCCGCATTTCAAATCACAGGAGGAAAAGAGTCCTGCCCTGTGTTTGTTCCGTTCATGCCATTACACTGCTGGATTCTAAGAGGCTCGCACCTTCCAACTTGTCATCAGTGGGCACACAAGAGCAAGGTCACTGATGGTCCTTTAGGGTGAATACCACAAGAAGGGCTTTGTAGGACTCTGTTTATCAGGAAAGAAAATGGTTTGCCCCTCTCTGAAAACATTGGGGGCGTCAATAGAGGAAACTCTGAGCTGAAATTCAGGAGAGCCTGGGACTTGGCATGGCTCTAGGCTGGTGTGGGCATGAACAACTCTCTCACTGAAGTCTCTAGACTTCGATCACGCATCCTGCAGTTGGCTGAGCTGGATGTGATGGGAGGTTTTTAGCCTTTGCCCTTGCCCCTGGTGGTCCCAGGTAACTGCTGCCTCGGGACTGTGGATCAAGTAACATGGACCCCATCAACACCAGCCACCAGGGAGGTGCCTGGCTCACGAGTCCTCCATGTCTTGGGCACAGTAGCCACGTCTCTGACCCAAGGCAGCCCAGGGAGACTCTCAGTCCTTAAACTACTGAGAAAGAGTGGTACTCCTTCCCGTGGACCACTGGGTACCAAGTTACCCCAGGCGACAGGAGTGGCATCTGAGGAAGAAGCCAACATCAGAGAAAGCAGGAAGCAGACTAAAGAGGCAGAATGCCTGCTGTTCTCATTTGAGCGCCTGCCTCCAGCTATGCCTGAAGCTAGTCCTACGCCTGGACTTTCTGTTACCAAGCTACTGTCATTTGTGAGCAATATCATCCTGACAAGTACAGAGGCCCATGGGGGTGGGGGCAAAGCAAGACGGGGAGGCAGGTGGTGGAAGGGGAGGAAAGAGGGGAAGAGACTGAGAAGAGGGAAGGGCTCCAAGCTCAGGGAGTCACGCTTTCCCGGGATCTGGTTCACATACTGGGTTTGCATGTAAGATGTGATGTGCAAAAGAACTAGCTAGAAGTGAAAACAAAAACCAGAGGAGGTGATTCAAGGGAACTTGTGATCTGTCCTTCTGTTCCACTGAGGATAAGGCAAGCAGAACGCCACAGAAATGCTTCTAATTAAGGTATAAAAAGGAAGTAGAAAACTAGACAACAAAATCAACATTTCCAGTCTGGTGTGTCACTCATCCCTTTCTTTGTGACCCACTGATTTTTAGAGGAAGCCGAATCAAGCACTTCTGATCTGATGCTGTGTGGAGACTACAAGGATGCTAACACAATCTGGGGTTTCTGGGCAGCCTCATTCCGCAGGAAAGACCTGCCTTTGTCAAGGGATGGTGGGCAGCTAGATCTCCAGCACCTAGATCTCTGACCAGCAGGCAGAGAGCTGAGTGTCTGCAGAAGGAACAGGAAGGTCTGGATGCCTAGTGGGGACAAAATTGAAATTGCATGTGGTCATGGTGCTTAGAGCAATGGGTTTCCCTCGGAGAAGGACAGCAAAATGCTGAATTCCCCCTCAAGTTTGGCCCAGGACATGAAGTCGTGATGACTGTAGGGATTCGGCTATTTATTCATGCCCCTGCTCCCCACTTCCTCTTCCCATTACCCTTCTGAACTGGGGGTGCATGGGGAGGCAGGCTCCATCCTATCTCCCTCCAAGCCCACTCCTGCCTGCTCTGAAGCTGGAACTCAGAAAACATCTGAGGAGCAAATGAACACATGGATGCAACTTGTGACCACATCTTTCATTCATTCACACAGACTAACATGATAGCATAGAGCTCATGGTAATGAACTTTAGAGGTAGATGAGATATGAGCTGGATCCAGGGCCCTGTCTCTCACTGCTTCTCACCCACATGTGCATTTCTGTTTCCTTGCCAGAAAAAGAAGGGAATAACATTAATACCTCCATCCAGTGTTTTTGAGAAGTTTCAATGAAATAATACATCAAAGACTTATTAGCACAGTCCCTGGGGTCCCTTGACGTTATTCCTACTGATATTATTAATATTAAAGGACATTAATGGGTCACTTTACTATATTCTGGTCTCACCCTTTGGAGGCTTCTTGAATAGAAATGCGCACCCAAGATTCCCTGGAAGACCCCCAAATCTTGTGGAGATGCAGATTCTGAATCACAGGGCTGGGAGGGGGCCTGGGACTCTGCATTTCTATCAGGTGCCGAGTTGCTACTGCTGCTGCGGGTCTGAGAGGCCGCCCACAACTGAGACTAGAACAATTTCCACAGCTGAAAGCCACGGTTAAGGTGGCTTCTTGACAAAGCAAGCACATTTATCCCATCACATAAAGCTGAAGGAAAAGCCTCGGGAAGTCAAAAGGGGTCATAATTAGATGAAATCATCTTCAGTTTTCCTTCTTCAGAAGTCATCTTCCATTTCCCTTCTCTTGGCCCAGGTGGCCAATCCACACAGCAGCCACTGCTCGAGATGAAATGAAGCAGGCAGGTGAGTTATCAGTTTTGAAGACTTGAGCATGAATCACCCGGCAGACAGTCTACCCTCTGAGTCTCCCACCACTGAGATGATTCCATCAACTCCAAGTCCCACTAGACAATTCTCAAATGGATAAAAACGGGCTGAGAAGCAAGCAAGGCATACTTTTGAAAGAGAAAGTTTAGTAAAGGGTTCCCCCCTCCAAAGGAACCCTTCCTATTGCTCCAAGCGCCATGACCACATGCAATTTCAATTTTGTCCCCACTAGGCATCCAGACATTCCTGGTTCCTCTCCAGACACTCAGCTCTCTGCCTGCCAGTCAGAGATCTAGATGCTGGAGATCTAGCTGCCTGCCACCCCTTGACAAAGGCACGTCTTTCCTGCGGAACGAGGCTGCCCAGAAAACCCAGATTGTGTTAGGTTAGCATCCTTGTAGTCTCCACACAGCATCGGATCAGAAGTGCTTGATCTGACCTCTTCTAAAGATCAAAGGGTCACAAAGAAGGGAGTGAGTGACACACCACACTGGAAGTGCCTTTAGAACCAGCATCACTGGTTCCAGGTGAACCAGAAGCACTTAAGAGCAGCGGTCCTCAAATGTGGAGGCAGCTGCAAACTTAAAAATTCTGATACAGATTATATTCTTCAAAGAATGTGATTTAATTGGCAGTAATTGCAGCTCAGTTACAGGGATTTTTTTTTAAAGCTCCAACATGATGTTTTGGGATTGGGATCAGAATGCCATCAACGCTGGTTGATCACCCCTCCGAGCCCATATTTCCCAGTCTGTGGAATGGGAATGATTACTAGCTTCAGGAGAATGCTGAGCATCACAGATAACAAGTGCAAAGCCCTTGCTCAGTATATGGTCATCATTCCTATGCGTTTCCCTGTCAGAATCAGACTCATCTTCTTTAACTGGTAACTTACCTAAAATCCCAAAGCAATTTAGTAACCACCAGTTTTACAATTGCTTAATTCTTTTCAGAAGATGTTAGGCTTCAGGGCTTCCCTGGTGGCTCAGTGGATTTTTTTTTTTTTTTTTTTTAAATCAGCCTGCCAATGCAGAAGACATGGGTTCTATCCCCGGTCTGGGAAGATATCACATGCCTCTGAGCCACAAAGCCCATGTGCTACAACTATTAATCCTGTGCTCTAGAGCCCAGGAACTGCAACTACTGAGCCCCGTTCCTGAGAGTTCGTGCTCTGAAACAAGAGAATCCACTGCAATGAGAAGCCCACCCACCGCAACTAGAGAAAAACCTGCAAAGCAATGAAGACCCAGCACAGCCAAAAATAAATTTAAAAAATTAATTCAAACCAAAGAAGACGTTAAGCTTCAAATGTCTCACTCAGCACATAAAATGTGTACTCACTTCGAAGTTTACATTTTCTTCTTCACATCCGAGTCTTCTCTTTTGTCATCACAAGTACTTGATCGGGATTTAATGTGGACCACGTACTGCATGCCAGGTGCAGGGGCGGTCATGTCCTCAGGAAGGCTAGCAGGCAGGTGAAGAGAATGCCCTGGATGAGCCAGGGCTGGATCCCCTCTCACAGTGAAAGGCATTGCAGGGAAAGGAACAGACAGCCCTGGGCAGGCTGATCTTTTCACTGTGTCTCCCTGACCCAAACATCTAGCCATCCTGAGTCTTGGTTTTCTCATCTGTATCACAGGAGTGGCTCTTGTTCTTATCAGCTCCGCTGAGTGGGTAAGGAAGGCTTCATCAAGTAGACTTGAAATTGCTCTGATTTCCCTCCCAAACTGAGATCACCTCCCAGCAGAGGAAGAGAGAAGGAAGCGATGATTCAGGGAAAAGACAAACAACCCGCTCCCTGCCTAAGGCTCAGCCAGAAACACTTGAACAGGTAAGAATCTGCTCCAGTTCACTTAGGAACAAGAGGCAGCTTGTCACTCTCGTGTTTTTAAATTAAATTCTGATGACCTCGATGTATTCCAAGCAAGAGAAGAGTCAAGACTCTTTGAACTGCAGACAACAAGACCCCATCTCCAACTGGCTTACTAAAAAAAGAGAGAGAGAGAGAGGGAGGAATTTATTAACATTCGGGCCCTGCCAGGGACTGAAGAAGTACCATCAAATCTCTCTCTCAGGAGATTAACTTCCTCTTCTTTGGCTTCTTTCTTGGACAATCATTTTTTCCCCCACAATGTGGACCCAGGCGCAGTGGACTTCTATCAGATCACTGACTCCAGTAGAAAACCAGCTTCTCTGTCACAAACCTCTCTCTACCCATGCCCCACCACCCGGAAGTGGAAAACTTCAGACCAACTAAATTAAATCATAGGCCCATCTCTAAGCCCATGACTATGGTGAGTGCATGTGCTCAGGCTTGGATAAAACTCCCACCTGGGAGCTGGGACGAGGCCGTTAGCTGTGTGGATGGTGGGAGGTGAAGAGGAGGTCCTGCACCAGACACTTGGGAGCTGTTTCCAAAATCAGGCACTGTCCACTCCCCATCCACCCTCCAGCCCTGTCCCCAGTACTTTTGTAGTCTTCACTTGCAGAATCCACTCATTCTTGCTGGCTTCCTGGATTCTTATCTTTCTGTTAAGATATACTTGATAGGGACTTCCTTGGTGGTCCAGTGGCTGGGGCTCCAAGCTCCCCAAGCAGGGAGCCTGGGTTCCATTCCTGGCTCTTCTTCAGGATCCCACATGCCAAGAGTTCTCAGGCTGCAACTAAAGATCCTGCATGCCACAACTAAGACCTGGGGAGCCAAATAAATAAATATTATATATATATATATATATTTATATTATATATCATCTGATAATTTCCAGGTAACTCAACACATTTCTGGACTTATCCACCTACAATGCAAGAGACGCGGGTTTCACCCCTAGGTCAAGAAGATCCCCTGGAGAAAGAAATGGCAACCCACTCCAGAATTCTTGCTTGGGAAACCCCATGGACAGAGGAGCCTGACGGGCTACAGTTCATGGGGTCACAAAAGAATCAGACATGACTTAGTGACTGAATAACAATAACACATTTTCAGGTAACTCAGCACATTCATTCTAAGCTTCTGAAATATCCTTAAAAGACCTTATGCAAAAACAAAAGTATACATGCTAGAAAAGAGACTTCATTTTAGGCCATGCTGCAGTGCGCTTTCCTAGTCCTTTGTTTCTAACATTCAGGGCTTACATAAGCTAGTTTGCTAAACTGCTTGTCTCTCATCCCTAGTCTTGTCCTTGGTTTCACAATATCGGGGCAGCTTCTAATTTTCTGGGCCATGGTCCTCAGAACTAACCAAGTAGATGTGTGTTATGAATCACATAGAAATATATGCAAATAGCACCTTAACTCTTAGAAGAGTAGCCCGAAGTAAAAATCAGAGAATCATGGTCTACATATCACTTCCATTTTGAAACTTTCCTCCTCCATACACAGATTATTATTATTAAAAGTAAATAAGTTATTCATGCAAATGTTCCAGCAGCATTATTCAGTATAGCCCCAAGTGGAAAAAATGCAAATGTCCATCAGCTGATAAAGGAATAAGCAAAAATGTGACCCATCCATACAATGAAAAATTAGCCATAAAAAGAGATGAACTACATTTCTAACATGGACAACCTCAAAAATATTACGCCAAGTGAAAGAAGCCAGACAAAACAGAGATTTTTGCATTATTCCATTAATTCAAAATATCTAGAAAAGGTAAATCCATAGAGACAGAAAGACCTGTGGTTGTCCATCAACAGATGAATGGATAAGAAAGCTGTGGTACATATACACAATGGAGTATTACTCAGCCATTAAAAAGAATACATTTGAATCAGTTCTAATGAGATGGATGAAACTGGAACCAATTATACATAGTGAAGTAAGCCAGAAAGAAAAGCACCAATACAGTATATTAACTCATATTTATGGAATCTAGAAACATGGTGATGATAACCCTGTATACGAGACAGCAAAAGAGACACAGATGCATGGAATGGACTTTTGGACTTTGAGGGAGAGGGAGAGCGGGGGAAGGTTTGGGAGAATGGCACTGAAACATGTGTGCTGTCGAGTGGGAAACGAATCATCGGTCTATGTTCGGTTCAGGATGCAGGATGCTAGGGACTGGTGCACGGGGATGATCCAGAGAGTTGATGTGGAGTGGGAGGTGGGGGGGGTGGGGTTCAAGATTGGGAACTCATGTACACCTGAGATGAAAAAAAATAGAGAAATTAAAATTTANGTGGGAAACGAATCATCGGTCTATGTTCGGTTCAGGATGCAGGATGCTAGGGACTGGTGCACGGGGATGATCCAGAGAGTTGATGTGGAGTGGGAGGTGGGGGGGGTGGGGTTCAAGATTGGGAACTCATGTACACCTGAGATGAAAAAAAATATAGAAATTAAAATTTAAAAAAAATAAAATAAAATAATAAAATGTGAAAAAAAAAAAAAAAAGAAAGAAAGAAAGACCTGTGGTTGCCTGGAATTGGGGCTAGGAATGAGGATTAACCATAGAAGACACAAGAGGTCTCACTGGGGGTGACAGATATACCCTAACACTGGACTATGGGGTTACTGGGTGGGATATAAGAAATCAATATTTGGTCTTTGTCTCTGGTTCCTGGCACATGACCCCTAATACCCTTGGAGTTCCTGGGGTGAAGAGTGGTCTTTGCATGTTAACAAATGGCTCATGGTGGGGGCCCTAGATGGTTTCAGGAAGGGGACTGGTGGCCAAAGAGATCTTGGAGTGATTAGAGGGTTGGTCTGACCTCCAGAGAGGAGAGAGGAGCTGAAGAGTGGGTTAATCACCAATGGCCAATGATTTACTCAATCACAACCATGTAATGGATCCTCCACAAAATCCTAAACGTCAGGGCTCAGGGAGCTTCCAGATTGGTGAACACACCAAGATGCTGGGACAGTGACATGCCCAGAGAGGGGGTGGGAGCTCAGCACCCCTCCCCCATACCTTGTCCTCCATGCCCACAGTGCTCCTGAGTTGCTCCCTTTACCATAAACCAGTCACAGTATTTTCCTGAGTTCTCTGAATCCTTCTGTTGAATCATCACACCTGGGGTGGGGGTGGTTTGCAGGAAGCCCCAGTGTATAGCTGCTCAGTCAGAAGTACAGGTGACAACCTGAGATTTGAGACTGGAATCCTACTTGAGGACCATCTGTGGGACTGAACCCTGGCATCTGTGGGTCTGTACAAATTCCTACGAACTGAATTGATTTGTTGGACTCCCTGCTGGTGCCCAGTGAGTCGGAGAACTGGTTGGTGTGGAGAGAAAACTCACATATCTGGTGTCACAAGTGTTAGGAGTAAAAGCAGCTCATTGCACATCTCAGCAAAATGACTGAAAATCAGTGACCCGCTTAAAATGGGTGAATTTTATGGTATGTGAGTTATATCTAGATAAAGTTGTTGAAGCTGGCTTCCCTGATGACCCAAAGATAAAGAATCAGCTTGTCAATGCAGGAGACGCGCCTTCAATCCCTGGGTGGGGAAGATCCCCTGGAGAAGGAAATGGCAACCCACTCCAGTGTTCCTGCTTGGGAAATCACATGAACAGAGGAGCCTACAGTCCACAGGGTCACAAAGAGTCGGATATGACTTGCTGACTAAACAATAACAATGAAGCTGCTGAAAGAGAGAAACTCGCAAGAAGAATAGACGAGTAAGTGAGACGTGACGCAGACTGTCTCGGGTGCACTGCTGGCTGACCCGGCTACCTGGATGAGCTGGAGTCCAGACCACCTCCTGAAGATACGTGAGCACCTGCGCTTCCATTGGTGTCAGGGGAGGACCAGCCCCACTGACACCCACCTCCAAGGACTCTTTCAGTCGACAAGTTTTGCTTCAGGCAGCTTTTCCGGCACCTGACAAGAGGTAGAAACTGCAGATCCGAAGTGATAAAGGGACCATGTTTTTCAGATTTAGCATCTTTGCTCATAAAGGACTCACCCGCTCTGTTGGTTTGTACCCTCCTGGGGTCTGTTCTCTGCACAGTGTGTGCAGGACGTGACAGAGGAAGGTGCCGGGTGCTCAGAACAGCTATTGAATGGATCAAAACACAGAAGGCAGAACTTCCCTGGCTTAATGGCTAATGGCTCGTGTGACAGCTTCGCAGGATAGGACAGCCTGACCTTTTGTTTGAGTGGAGAAAGTATATAATTACCTTTCTTTCCCCAGACAGCAACAATCATGTCTTGTCCCATTTAATTTCATTAATTAATTTTTTTGGTGTACTGAACATTTGATCATTATCCAGTCATTGAAATGTATAGTCAGACAGACTTTGGTTTTTTTCTTTTCAGAAGTTTTGATTTATCCATTAAACAGGTATGTCCATCTTATCAAAATCCACTCTTGAACGTTTGTTATTTTGAGGAGTGGTAATTTTCTACTTTAAACAAATGCTAGCTTTCCCTTTTAAAATGGCTTAAACTTCCAAATCCTTCAAAGCTTATTTTTTTTATTAAATGATTGAGATATCACAAGCAAGTGATTGAATAAATTGTGACATAACAATACTATGAAATACCCCATCACCATTAATAAGAAATGGGAGCTAACACAGAAAGAACTGCAAGATAAATGAAAATAAATACGTTGCAGAATAATCCACCTTCTCTGCTTTTTCCCAAGAAAAAGATTTTGAAAGGATCAATTAGAAGGGAAGAGGATCATTCACAAAAGGGGCTATGAGTTTTACTTGGGGCAGCAGGAACTACACAGGCAACTGACCACAGGGACACGATGGTGGGGAGTTACAGATCCTACTCTCCAGATGGTATTATGAGAGCAAACCAAGGACTTCCCTGGTGATCCGGTGGTTAGGACTCTGAACTTTCACTGCAGAGGGCATAGGTTTGAGCCCTAAAAGGGCTCTAAGATCGCATAAGTCAAGAGCCAAATCAAAAAGACAGCAAACCAGCTGAGATCTGTAAGTTGAAACAAGGAGGGAAGTCTGGACCAGGGAGGGAGAAACGCCAGGCAGGTGCTAACCGATAGGTTGCCTCCCAGAGCTTGAGGCAGAAAAGATCTCTATTAGAGATTTCTGCAATATAAAGAGTAGGCTGCACCTAAGGAGCCAACCTCATGGCAAAACATTTGTTAAGATGTGTCTATTCCTTCATAAAGTGAACAGACTCACAAAGAACAGCTTATGACATTTTTTTTGAAAGATAATGACCTGACAAACTGACAATAGGAAAACAGGTGAGCTTTCCCCACCAGAGATGACCTGTTACAGGAAAACCTAGACCAAGGTGAGACTGTTGGAAAACAACTTGTTTTAACCTCCATACTTCTCCAAAAAATAAAACCCCATCAATGTGACGAACTTAGAGTGAATTTGAACCATAAACTAGATGTGGCAGGTCAGAGGGAAATGATACCTGGATGAAGTCATCTGATTGTAACAAGGATGAAAGATGGTTCTGCCCTGGCTCATCCATGTTGTATTAAGACCCTGAATATAATCACTGAGTAAGAGCTTCCAGCCAAAATTCAAACTTCTTCCTACTCTTTGGACTTCCCAGTGGCGACATCTGCTCTGAAAGTAATGAATCTGGGGGTGGGGGGAATCAATGATAGCTCATCTCTTACCCCAAATAGGGATCCATTCTAGAGCAAGAAGCCCCGTGAACACCACAAAAGTAAGAACCCTAGAGTAAGAAGCCGCATTTCACGAATGTCATAGCATTCATTAGGGCAGAAGCCTTATGAATGTAATCGCCACAGGAAACCTTTTTCAAACAAAAAATGACATATTTCATGGAGTATCAGAGATTTTATACTGGAAAAAAAAAATCCTTTTGGTGGAGTATTACTCAGCCATTAAAAAGAATACACTTGAATCAGTTCTAATGAGATGGATGAAACCGGAGCCAATTATACCGAGTGAAGTAAGCCAAAAAGAAAAGCACCAATACAGTATACTAACACATATATATGGAATTTAGAAACATGGTAATGATAACCCTGTATGCAAGAGAGCAAAAGAGACACAGATGTATAGAATGGACTTTTGGAATTTGAGGGAGAGTGAGAGGGTGGGAAGATTTGGGAGAATGGCACTGAAACATGTATACTATCATGTAAGAAACGAATCGTCAGTCTATGTTCGATACAGGATACAGGATGCTTGCGACTGGTGCACGGGGATGATCCAGAGAGATGATATGGGGTGGGAGGTGGGGGAGGTGTTCAAGATTGGGAACTCATGTACACCTGAGATGGAAATAATTATTTTTTATAAAAAAAAAATCCTTTTGCATGTGATCAACATGGAGAAACCTTTAGCTATAAATCGACCTTCAATAGACATCATCATGAATTTCATACAGAACAGAAACCCAATGGATGTTTTGACTGTGGGCAATTCTTTTTTAATGCACATCAGAGCCAGTGTGGATGTTTATTATTTTTAACTGAGTCAGACCCCAGCGGAAAACAGAGGGACCTTTTCAAATCAAGATGACTCAACTATCAATAAGAGGTACTTGAAAAGGTTTTATTCAAAAGCTTAGATGTAAAGAAAGCACAAGGAATGGTGCGGTAACTCGAGGCCCTAAACCCCAAAAGGCAATGACGCTCAAATGGTTAAAAGTGGAGAAGTTAGAGAAAGGCAATTTAGAAAGAGCTGTGGCTTTCTGGGGGTGGGGGTAGTGAAGGCAGCCCAGAAGAGTCCAGATCCCCAACTTCACACATCTCTCTGCCTCTGAGCTCTCCCCAGTGGGCCAGAGGCTGAGTCCAGCCAGACGCCAGACAGCAAGGGAACCTGCGATGTGATCAGCCTTCCAGGACAGGCGGAGAGGGATGAAGATAGATCTGGAGGTGAAATAGAAGATAACCAGCCTAGCGACCTGGAGCCCTAGCTGACACACCTCTGAGAATCAACCTGGGTACCCTGTTCCCACTGTAACCCAGAGCCCGGTAAAGAGCCTGGCCCAGAATAGGCACTTGGCAGAAATTGTTTAAATGAATAAAGGAGCGGCAGAACAAGGGCAGACTCTTATTTATTCAGCAGGAGANTGAACTTTCACTGCAGAGGGCATAGGTTTGAGCCCTAAAAGGGCTCTAAGATCGCATAAGTCAAGAGCCAAATCAAAAAGACAGCAAACCAGCTGAGATCTGTAAGTTGAAACAAGGAGGGAAGTCTGGACCAGGGAGGGAGAAACGCCAGGCAGGTGCTAACCGATAGGTTGCCTCCCAGAGCTTGAGGCAGAAAAGATCTCTATTAGAGATTTCTGCAATATAAAGAGTAGGCTGCACCTAAGGAGCCAACCTCATGGCAAAACATTTGTTAAGATGTGTCTATTCCTTCATAAAGTGAACAGACTCACAAAGAACAGCTTATGACATTTTTTTTGAAAGATAATGACCTGACAAACTGACAATAGGAAAACAGGTGAGCTTTCCCCACCAGAGATGACCTGTTACAGGAAAACCTAGACCAAGGTGAGACTGTTGGAAAACAACTTGTTTTAACCTCCATACTTCTCCAAAAAATAAAACCCCATCAATGTGACGAACTTAGAGTGAATTTGAACCATAAACTAGATGTGGCAGGTCAGAGGGAAATGATACCTGGATGAAGTCATCTGATTGTAACAAGGATGAAAGATGGTTCTGCCCTGGCTCATCCATGTTGTATTAAGACCCTGAATATAATCACTGAGTAAGAGCTTCCAGCCAAAATTCAAACTTCTTCCTACTCTTTGGACTTCCCAGTGGCGACATCTGCTCTGAAAGTAATGAATCTGGGGGTGGGGGGAATCAATGATAGCTCATCTCTTACCCCAAATAGGGATCCATTCTAGAGCAAGAAGCCCCGTGAACACCACAAAAGTAAGAACCCTAGAGTAAGAAGCCGCATTTCACGAATGTCATAGCATTCATTAGGGCAGAAGCCTTATGAATGTAATCGCCACAGGAAACCTTTTTCAAACAAAAAATGACATATTTCATGGAGTATCAGAGATTTTATACTGGAAAAAAAAAATCCTTTTGGTGGAGTATTACTCAGCCATTAAAAAGAATACACTTGAATCAGTTCTAATGAGATGGATGAAACCGGAGCCAATTATACCGAGTGAAGTAAGCCAAAAAGAAAAGCACCAATACAGTATACTAACACATATATATGGAATTTAGAAACATGGTAATGATAACCCTGTATGCAAGAGAGCAAAAGAGACACAGATGTATAGAATGGACTTTTGGAATTTGAGGGAGAGTGAGAGGGTGGGAAGATTTGGGAGAATGGCACTGAAACATGTATACTATCATGTAAGAAACGAATCGTCAGTCTATGTTCGATACAGGATACAGGATGCTTGCGACTGGTGCACGGGGATGATCCAGAGAGATGATATGGGGTGGGAGGTGGGGGAGGTGTTCAAGATTGGGAACTCATGTACACCTGAGATGGAAATAATTATTTTTTATAAAAAAAAAATCCTTTTGCATGTGATCAACATGGAGAAACCTTTAGCTATAAATCGACCTTCAATAGACATCATCATGAATTTCATACAGAACAGAAACCCAATGGATGTTTTGACTGTGGGCAATTCTTTTTTAATGCACATCAGAGCCAGTGTGGATGTTTATTATTTTTAACTGAGTCAGACCCCAGCGGAAAACAGAGGGACCTTTTCAAATCAAGATGACTCAACTATCAATAAGAGGTACTTGAAAAGGTTTTATTCAAAAGCTTAGATGTAAAGAAAGCACAAGGAATGGTGCGGTAACTCGAGGCCCTAAACCCCAAAAGGCAATGACGCTCAAATGGTTAAAAGTGGAGAAGTTAGAGAAAGGCAATTTAGAAAGAGCTGTGGCTTTCTGGGGGTGGGGGTAGTGAAGGCAGCCCAGAAGAGTCCAGATCCCCAACTTCACACATCTCTCTGCCTCTGAGCTCTCCCCAGTGGGCCAGAGGCTGAGTCCAGCCAGACGCCAGACAGCAAGGGAACCTGCGATGTGATCAGCCTTCCAGGACAGGCGGAGAGGGATGAAGATAGATCTGGAGGTGAAATAGAAGATAACCAGCCTAGCGACCTGGAGCCCTAGCTGACACACCTCTGAGAATCAACCTGGGTACCCTGTTCCCACTGTAACCCAGAGCCCGGTAAAGAGCCTGGCCCAGAATAGGCACTTGGCAGAAATTGTTTAAATGAATAAAGGAGCGGCAGAACAAGGGCAGACTCTTATTTATTCAGCAGGAGAAAACTCAGAACTCCTCTGCCTGACCATCTCTTTCAGGGCACCGGGAGAGCACAGAGACAAGATGCTTTTATAACACACATTTCCTGTCACCAGACAATAACAGAAAAAGGCTAGGATTGCAGCAAGAGCTGATGACCTTAAAGAGAAGAGGAAAAGCAAAAGGGAGTCTGGGGGCACTGGACTATAAGCTTTAAATGTAATATCTATCACAGGGAAGAACCTTTGTATTCTATCACAAGTTAATTATTAAGTTACGTATTAAAGAGATGTGGTCTATAAGCTTAAATGATACATAATGGCCCATCTCTGGAAACCCTGCCTCTGAAGAAATGAGCATTAAGCTAAAACATCTTTGTTTAACTCACAGGAAACATCTTGACCAGGCTCACCTGTGAATAACTGCAGGAAGAAATGAACACATGCCCTCTGGAGGCTGACTGGAACCACGAAATGTTCAACTTTACTCCCTCCTCTTTGAGCATAAAAGAAGCCTGAATTCTAACTCAGGCAAGACGGTTCTTGGGACAGGAGTCCATCCTCTTCTCAATTGGCCAGCTTTCTTAATAATGCTACCACTCCTTGCCCAAACAACTCATCTCTCAATTTATTGGCCTGTCGTGCAACAAAGGGAGGATGAAAGAGGATGAGATGGCTGGATAGCATCACTGACTTAATGGACATGAACTTGAGCAAACTACAGGAGATAGTGAGCACAGGGAAGCCTAGTGTGCTGTAGTCCATGGGGTTGCAGAGTTGGACATGACTTAGCGACTGAACAACATGGAGCAAGCAGTACGAACTTGGACTCAGTAACATATTTGAGAAGATATGGAAGTTACGTCCCACCTTCAGTAGGCAAGAAAACTGAGACTCAGAGAGCAAAGGTAAGTTTCCCAGGGCCACACAGTAACTTGGAGACAGGATTTGAATCCAGATCTACCTGCAACCTAAGCCTGTGGGTTTTCCACGCAGCAGAGCATAAAATAAACTCCATCTTGGGTGACATCACAGAACAAATACAACTGAGAATAACTCCATGGTTTTACGTCAAAAATGCCTCCACTCTGCTGATGTACTGCAAACAGCTAGCTATTAACATGTTTTCTTTTATAACCACTGATCAAAACATCTATTAGGCGCCATATTCGTGGCTACAGACCCTGCAAGAAGCAAGTTCAATGACTCATTTAGCAAGCCCTGGGGCGTTGCTTAACATTTAAAATGAAATGGACAAAATGCTTTTATGTACTGTAAAACAAAATAACAGCACAGTAGGTACATAAAAAGGCCATATTTTAAAAAGCATTTCTATTTATAATTATTGGCATTTGTGCTTTAATGGAAGATGAAAATCCTACAGCTTACCACATCGAATTCCTCTCAAGAGATGCAGTGAAAAATCAAATCTCCCTTGAAAACCAGTCTGAGTTTTCAGACAGTCTCAGTTCCCCAGTACAACTCAAGTTTCCTCGAGAGCATGGGGTAACTTGTACTGTGAACAGCTCCCTTCTCCTCCTTAAGAGTAACTTTTTGGTTGAAAAGTCTCCTCCTACAGGAAGCCTGCAGACTCTACCAGGCACCAGTGGTCAAGGTCTCCTGTATGCTATTAGCTTTTATTACATGTGACTCTTCATTCCTCCAACATACAAACAATTTTTTGAACATCTGCCCATCCCAGTTACTGTGCTACATGCAGGGAGAAGATAGAGAAGGGCCTTGTTCCCATGGACCCCTTCCTGGCCTCCCCATACCCCTTTATCATTATTATTCCTGGTGTGATAAGAACACTTAATATAAGCGCTACGTCTAGCACACAGACCTAGAGAACAAACATATGGATACCAAAGAGGGAATGAAGGGTATGAGCTGGGAGATTGGGATTGACATATACACACTACTATGACATACGCACAATATTATGTATAAAATAGATAACCAATGGGAATCTACTATAGCGCACAGGAAACTTTACTCAATGCTCTGTGGTGACCTAAATGGGAAGGAAATCCAAAAAAGAGGGGATATATGTAAACATATAGCTGATTCACTTTGCTATGAAGCAGAAAATAACACAATATTGTAAAGCAACTATACACCAATAAAAATAATCTTTAAAAAAATCTATGTTTTGGCAAATTTTACATCTCCAATACATATTGTTAGCTAGAGGCACCATGCTGTACATTCAGTTCAGTTCAGTCACTCAGTCGTGTCCGACTCTTTGCGACTCCATGAATCACAGCACGCCAGGCCTCCCTGTCCATCACCATCTCCCGGAGTTCACTCAGACTCACGCCCATCGAGTCAGTGATGCCACCCAGCCATCTCATCCTCTGTTGTCCCCTTCTTTTCCTGCCCCTAATCCCTCCCAGCATCAGAGTCTTTTCCAATGAGTCAACTCTTCACGTGAGGTGGCCAAAGTACTGGAGTTTCAGCTTCAGCATCATTCCTTCCAAAGAAATCCCAGGGCTGATCTCCTTCAGAATGGACTGGTTGGATCTCCTTGCAGTCCAAGGGACTCTCAAGAGTCTTCTCCAACACCACAGTTCAAAAGCATCGATTTTTCGGCACTCAGCCTTCTTTACAGTCCAACTCTCACATCCATACATGATCACTGGGAAAACCATAGCCTTGACTAGACGGACCTTAGTNTTCAGCATCATTCCTTCCAAAGAAATCCCAGGGCTGATCTCCTTCAGAATGGACTGGTTGGATCTCCTTGCAGTCCAAGGGACTCTCAAGAGTCTTCTCCAACACCACAGTTCAAAAGCATCGATTTTTCGGCACTCAGCCTTCTTTACAGTCCAACTCTCACATCCATACATGATCACTGGGAAAACCATAGCCTTGACTAGACGGACCTTAGTCGGCAAAGTAATGTCTCTGCTTCTGCATATGCTGTCTAGGTTGGTCATAACTTTTCTTCCAAGGAGTAAGCATCTTTTAATTTCACGGCTGCAGTCACCATCTGCAGTGATTTTGGAGCCCCCCAAAATAAAATCTGACACTGTTTCCACTGTTTCCCCGTCTATTTCCCATGAAGTGATGGGACCGGATGCCATGATCTTCGTTTTCTGAATGTTGAGCTTTAAGCCAACTTTTTTACTCTCCTCTTTTACTCTCATCAAGAGGCTTTGGAGTTCCTCTTCACTTTCTGCCATAAGAGTGGTGTCATCTGCATATCTGAGATTATTGATATTTCTCCCAGCAATCTTGATTCCAGCTTGTGTTTCTTCCAGTCCAGCGTTTCTCACGATGTACTCTGCATAGAAGTTAAATAAGCAGGGTGACAATATACAGCCTTGACGTACTCCTTTTCCTATTTGGAACCAGTCTGTTGTTCCATGTCCAGTTCTAACTGTTGCTTCCTGACCTGCATACAGATTTCTCAAGAGGCAGGTGAGGTGGTCTGGTATTCCCATCTAGCTCTCCAGAACTCATTCTCTGGAACTGAAACTTTGTACCTTTTGACGGTCATCTCTCCACTTCCTCCTCCCTCAGCCCCTGGCCAACACCACTCACCCTCTCCTTGTATGAGCTTGACTACTTCAGATGCTGTTATGATGTTGTCACTCAGTTGTGTCTGACTCGTTTGATATCCCCATGGACTGTTGCCTGCCAGGCTCTCTGTCCATGGGATTCTCCAGGCAAGAATACTAGAGTGGGTTGCCATTTCCTCCTTTAGGGGATCTTCCCAACTCAGGGATCGAACCTACATCTTCACGTCTCCTGCATTGCAGGCAAATTCATTACCATTGAGTCACTGAGGAAGACCACTGTTTTAGATTCCATGTACAAGTAAGATCATATAATACCTGTCTTTCTGGCTGGCTCATTCCACTCAACATCCTCCAGAACCATCCATGTTGTTGCAAATGGTAGGATTTACTTTTTTTTTAAGGCTGAATAATATTCCATTTTCAAATATTCTGTATAACATATATATTATGTGCAATATGTTAGTAATATTTTATATAATATGTAAATATGTTTTATTTCAATAATATGATTATATATTATTTTATATGTGTGTGCATATATGTGTATATATACACATACATACACGCACACACACACATATATATATGCACTTCCCTGGTGGTTCGGACAGTAATCTGCCTGTAATGTGGGAGATCCCTGGGTTGGGAAGATCCCCTGGAGAAGGGAATGGCTACCCACTCCAGTATTCTTGCTTGGAAAATTCCAGGGACAGAGGAGCCTGGGGGCTTACATTCCATGGACAAAGAATTGAACACGACAGAGTGACAAACACATACACATTTGCCAACAAAGCTCTGTATAATTGAAGCTGTGGTTTTTTTCAGTAGTTACGTACAGATGTGAGAGTTGGACCATGAAGAAGTCTGAGAGCTGAAGAACTGATGCTTTTGCACTGTGGTTCTGGAGAAAATGCTTGAGAGATCTTGGACTGCAAGATCAAACCAGTAAATCCTAAAAGAAATCAACCCTGAATATTCACTGGGTGGACTGATGCTGAAGCCAAAGCTTCAGTACTTTGCTCATTGAAAAAGATGCAAAGAGCCAACTCATTGGAAAAGACCCTGATGATGGAAAAGATTGAAGGCCTAAGAAGAAGGGGGTGGCAGAGGATGAGATGGTTAGATAGCATCACTGACTCAATGGACATGAATCTGAGCAAACTCTAGAAGAGAGAGGAGGACAGACGGGCTATAATAGTTCATGAGGTCGCAAAGAGTTGGACACGACTTAGTAACTGAACAACAACAACAACAACAAATAATCACAAATGTAGTATACCACATTCTCTTCATTTCCTTTATCCAGTCATCTGTCAGTGGACATTTAGGTTGTTCCCATATCCTGATTATTACAAATAAGCCTGCAATGAACATAGGAGTGTAAATCTCATTTTGAGATTTTGATTTCAATTCCTTCAGATAAATATCTATAAGTGGGATTGCTGAATCATATGGTAGATCTATTTATAATTTTTTGAGGAACCTCTATAGTATTTTCTGTAATGGCTGTACCAATTTATATTCCCACCGATAGCACATGAGGGTTCCCTTTTCTTCACATCCTTGCCAGCACTTTTTATTTGTTGTCTTTCTGTTGATAATCATTCTGACAGGTGTGAAGTGGCATCTCACTGTGGTTGTGATTGGCATTTCTGATGCCAGACAGTTCTCTGCAGTCTTTAAAGATGGGGTGAATCTGATTGTTGACATGCAAAGGGCAAGTTTGTCAGGGACATGCGCTTTAAAAGCAGACAAACCGGAATTTAGATCCCAGCCAGGTTACTTGCTGGGCTGTGTGCCTTTGGTAAATTAAACCCAAAGGTCTTTATTTGAAAAATGGCAATAAAAGTATTACACATCCACATACAGGGCCATTTTATGATATCATTTTTTTAAGTGTAAATATTTAGGGAAAAATGCTGAGAATCTGTTTTTTAAAAATGCTTCTGTGTATTTTCCATATTGATTATGTATTACTTTAGGAAACATATAATTGTAAAGGTAAAAAAACTTGTACTTTTTGCTTTATACATTTAGGTAATATTTGAGTATTTTGAGAAGCAAGTACATATTATTGCTTTTCTTTTCCTTTCTATTGGAATACAGTTGACTTACAATGCTGTGTTAATTTCTGCTGCACAGCAAAGTGATCAGTTATATGTGCACTAAGTCACTTCAGTCGTGTCCAACTCTTTGCCACCCTATGGACTGTATCCCACCAGGCTCCTCTGTCCATGTGATTCTCCAGAAAATAATACTGGAGTGGGCTGCCATGCCCTCCTGCAGGGATCAAACTCACATCTCCTCTGTCTCTTTCACTGGCAAGTGGATTCTT
>SJYA01001955.1:1345556-1411558 GCA_006410615.1 Neotragus moschatus | reverse complement strand
AAAATAAAATCTGACACTGTTTCCACTGTTTCCCCGTCTATTTCCCATGAAGTGATGGGACCGGATGCCATGATCTTCGTTTTCTGAATGTTGAGCTTTAAGCCAACTTTTTTACTCTCCTCTTTTACTCTCATCAAGAGGCTTTGGAGTTCCTCTTCACTTTCTGCCATAAGAGTGGTGTCATCTGCATATCTGAGATTATTGATATTTCTCCCAGCAATCTTGATTCCAGCTTGTGTTTCTTCCAGTCCAGCGTTTCTCACGATGTACTCTGCATAGAAGTTAAATAAGCAGGGTGACAATATACAGCCTTGACGTACTCCTTTTCCTATTTGGAACCAGTCTGTTGTTCCATGTCCAGTTCTAACTGTTGCTTCCTGACCTGCATACAGATTTCTCAAGAGGCAGGTGAGGTGGTCTGGTATTCCCATCTAGCTCTCCAGAACTCATTCTCTGGAACTGAAACTTTGTACCTTTTGACGGTCATCTCTCCACTTCCTCCTCCCTCAGCCCCTGGCCAACACCACTCACCCTCTCCTTGTATGAGCTTGACTACTTCAGATGCTGTTATGATGTTGTCACTCAGTTGTGTCTGACTCGTTTGATATCCCCATGGACTGTTGCCTGCCAGGCTCTCTGTCCATGGGATTCTCCAGGCAAGAATACTAGAGTGGGTTGCCATTTCCTCCTTTAGGGGATCTTCCCAACTCAGGGATCGAACCTACATCTTCACGTCTCCTGCATTGCAGGCAAATTCATTACCATTGAGTCACTGAGGAAGACCACTGTTTTAGATTCCATGTACAAGTAAGATCATATAATACCTGTCTTTCTGGCTGGCTCATTCCACTCAACATCCTCCAGAACCATCCATGTTGTTGCAAATGGTAGGATTTACTTTTTTTTTAAGGCTGAATAATATTCCATTTTCAAATATTCTGTATAACATATATATTATGTGCAATATGTTAGTAATATTTTATATAATATGTAAATATGTTTTATTTCAATAATATGATTATATATTATTTTATATGTGTGTGCATATATGTGTATATATACACATACATACACGCACACACACACATATATATATGCACTTCCCTGGTGGTTCGGACAGTAATCTGCCTGTAATGTGGGAGATCCCTGGGTTGGGAAGATCCCCTGGAGAAGGGAATGGCTACCCACTCCAGTATTCTTGCTTGGAAAATTCCAGGGACAGAGGAGCCTGGGGGCTTACATTCCATGGACAAAGAATTGAACACGACAGAGTGACAAACACATACACATTTGCCAACAAAGCTCTGTATAATTGAAGCTGTGGTTTTTTTCAGTAGTTACGTACAGATGTGAGAGTTGGACCATGAAGAAGTCTGAGAGCTGAAGAACTGATGCTTTTGCACTGTGGTTCTGGAGAAAATGCTTGAGCGATCTTGGACTGCAAGATCAAACCAGTAAATCCTAAAAGAAATCAACCCTGAATATTCACTGGGTGGACTGATGCTGAAGCCAAAGCTTCAGTACTTTGCTCATTGAAAAAGATGCAAAGAGCCAACTCATTGGAAAAGACCCTGATGATGGAAAAGATTGAAGGCCTAAGAAGAAGGGGGTGGCAGAGGATGAGATGGTTAGATAGCATCACTGACTCAATGGACATGAATCTGAGCAAACTCTAGAAGAGAGAGGAGGACAGACGGGCTATAATAGTTCATGAGGTCGCAAAGAGTTGGACACGACTTAGTAACTGAACAACAACAACAACAACAAATAATCACAAATGTAGTATACCACATTCTCTTCATTTCCTTTATCCAGTCATCTGTCAGTGGACATTTAGGTTGTTCCCATATCCTGATTATTACAAATAAGCCTGCAATGAACATAGGAGTGTAAATCTCATTTTGAGATTTTGATTTCAATTCCTTCAGATAAATATCTATAAGTGGGATTGCTGAATCATATGGTAGATCTATTTATAATTTTTTGAGGAACCTCTATAGTATTTTCTGTAATGGCTGTACCAATTTATATTCCCACCGATAGCACATGAGGGTTCCCTTTTCTTCACATCCTTGCCAGCACTTTTTATTTGTTGTCTTTCTGTTGATAATCATTCTGACAGGTGTGAAGTGGCATCTCACTGTGGTTGTGATTGGCATTTCTGATGCCAGACAGTTCTCTGCAGTCTTTAAAGATGGGGTGAATCTGATTGTTGACATGCAAAGGGCAAGTTTGTCAGGGACATGCGCTTTAAAAGCAGACAAACCGGAATTTAGATCCCAGCCAGGTTACTTGTTAGGCTGTGTGCCTTTGGTAAATTAAACCCAAAGGTCTTTATTTGAAAAATGGCAATAAAAGTATTACACATCCACATACAGGGCCATTTTATGATATCATTTTTTTAAGTGTAAATATTTAGGGAAAAATGCTGAGAATCTGTTTTTTAAAAATGCTTCTGTGTATTTTCCATATTGATTATGTATTACTTTAGGAAACATATAATTGTAAAGGTAAAAAAACTTGTACTTTTTGCTTTATACATTTAGGTAATATTTGAGTATTTTGAGAAGCAAGTACATATTATTGCTTTTCTTTTCCTTTCTATTGGAATACAGTTGACTTACAATGCTGTGTTAATTTCTGCTGCACAGCAAAGTGATCAGTTATATGTGCACTAAGTCACTTCAGTCGTGTCCAACTCTTTGCCACCCTATGGACTGTATCCCACCAGGCTCCTCTGTCCATGTGATTCTCCAGAAAATAATACTGGAGTGGGCTGCCATGCCCTCCTGCAGGGATCAAACTCACATCTCCTCTGTCTCTTTCACTGGCAAGTGGATTCTTTACCACTATCGCCACCTGGATCAGTTATACACATATATATAGGCATTTTTAAAGATTTTTTTTCCCCATATAGCCATTACAGAGCATTGAATAGAATTCCCTGTGCTATACAATATTTCTTGCTTTTTAATTCCAAAAAATGAAAGGGAAATATAAAAAAACATAATTAGCATATCTGTCACTGGGGCTTCAGTGACTCAGAGCATTTGCAGCAAATAAATGATGGCCTTGGCTGTCTTGCCTCCACTAACTGAATTCTCTGAAAGGTTTCAACATCACTCAGGCACTTTTCTCCCTGAAATGCTCAGCTTTAACAAAATTCTGAGTAGAAGCATGACCATGAGTCACAATTACAGGAAGGTTTTTATAAGTATTATGTAAAAACTACCTAAGGCAACTTGGCTAAAACTTGCACAAGCGCAAATGATTCATCCAAAACAATTATTGGGCTAGGGGAAAAAGAGAAGAAACCCTCACGGGGTTTAATATCTCCCCACATTGCCTATATGCAGAATGTTTCGATCAATCTCCACTTTCTGATTAATAAGCTTAAATAAATCACCACAGTCGTGTTCAGTCACCAGCTTGGTGCCAGGACCCTTCCTGATTCTGAAACATTGAGGCCACCATTTTGAAGACTGGTTTTCCCCTGCATCTAAGTACATGTAACAAAAAACCACATTGAGCACAATTTTGTAGTGATAATAGAAAAAAGCCCAGTGGATGACCATTTGGAAGCATTTGCCAAGCGAGTCATATTTCTATTTCTGCCCATCCATCTAAGCCTTCCCCTCTGTATTTCAATAAAATCACATTACATAAGACTTCGCCTGGAGCTTCTTCTTTCTTAAACCATTAACCAGACTCAGCCACTTTTCTTCCATCATTATTTACACCAGCTACCTCTGAAAAAGCTCATCCAGCTTCAGCGCCGTATCAGAAACAAAATGAAGATCATCCACATTCCCCCTAGAGCTAAGACTTCCTCGGTATTCTGTACATTCTCCTATCACACATGAAACCTGCCTTTCCCAAATTTCAGTAATTTTTGTATCATCTTCATGGTGATTTCCAGATTGGTTTAAAACTTGTCCAGAAATGGACTCGATTTTTAAGAGGATATCTTTCTAAATTCAAACATTCTTAATAGAAAATAGTATCCATTCCTAAAAAAGGCAAGAACAGTTAACACTTGCTGTACTCATCAGGGTATGCTGTGTTTTGTGGCTTTGCTACAAACAAGCAATCCCAAATTCTCAGTTTGTCACATATCAGAAATTCATTTCATGATTGATCTAAGTCCATCACAGTCCAGACAATCATCTCCAGGGCAGGAGTCTACAAGTCTGTCTGGTGTAGTCCTAGAACTGTAGTCTGCTGAACTTTTAGGAAACAGGGAGTACAACCCTCCTGTGTGTCCAGAAACAGAGGAGAACCAGCCATTGGTGAGTATTGGAAATGCCCACCCATGTACTTCATGAGGCTCCTTGCATTTGATTGGCTCTGACTGGGTCACTTGTCACCCTGGACCAATCACTAAGGTCAGGAGATTATCATGTGATTGACCTTCCTCTTGGTGGTGGACCACTGTTGAGTTATGAGCTACCCAAGCACATGACGGGAGAGTGGAGGGAAGACTGCCAAAAGAAAAATGAAAAAGGGAGACACAGATGTTGAGAAGGCAGAAGATGTTCACCATCAGATACTTCTAAAAGCTCTCACTCAGGAACTTCAGAGGAGATTAACAATTCTGAAACTAGTACAGAAAGACAACTCTCAATTACTGACAGTTTTTAGCATGATAATTCAGATAGGTTCAGTTTACATAATTTGCAGGGCCCAGTTGCAAAATGAAAATATGAGTTGCCCTTTACAAAGAGTGCAGGGCGGGAGTGGGGTGGGGAAATGCTGTTAAAGTTACTAAAATACAAAATTTTTCCCTTTTTTCTATGGTTTTCTCTACGTTTCATGGATTCTTTTATTTGCTGCGTAATGTCCCAAGAAAAAGATTACAAGTTTAAATTATGAGCATGAATTTTACTTTTTATATTGTGCAGTGCTGGTTTAAATGCAAATCTAAGGGCACCTAACTCCTGTGCAGAATTACCGAAATTACACACTTTGTACTTTGTAGCTCCTATGTGCATATGCAATTCATTCTTACAAAAACAGTAGAAATACTGCACAAAACTAGCTTGGCTGTTCCTATTTCACTTTTTGATACGTGCACATTCTACCAACACTGTCCACCTTCACTACTGATGGTTAAGGAAGACAGAAAAAATAAAGGATCTCTGGGGTTCTTCCTCCTTCTCTTCCCTCCTGTAGCATCATTTTCATCATAAACGACTGGCTCATACAGGGAAGTGAAAAAGGATAAGACAGGGTTCCTTGGTCATTTGTGTTTCTTAGAACAATGCCTTCCTTCTGCCTTCAAAGCAGGTTCTGATTTGAATAGAAAAATTGGCCTCTCGCAGCTGTCAGTGTCCCTGCTTATCTAATGTACGATGCTTATTTTGTCCTCTGAGTCGTTCTGAATCCCCATGCTTGGTGGGTCTACTGGGATTCATGGGGCATCGTGGAAGCGTGGAAGCTTGGAAGCTGTGTGCAAATGAAGCAGATGGGAACTGCAGCTGTGGGACTTCCCTGGTGGTCCAGGGGTCAAGACTTCCCCTTCCAAAGCAGGGCATGCGGGTTTGATCCCTGTTCTGGGAGCTAAGATCCCACATGCCTCAGGGGGCTAAAACATAAAACAGAGGGAATATCATAATACAATTCAATAAAGACTTAAAAAGAGAGAAACTGCAGCTGTTACACACATTACATGTGTTTCCTCTACGCACAGATCTGTGGCTGTACCGTCAGACTTCACTCGCAAAACAAGAGCTTAAAGACAGAATTATTACTGAATTCAAGAGAGTGACAGTAGGGCATTAACCTGAGCTCAGAGGCCCTCTGCACATGGGACCTGGGCAGCTGCCCACAAAGCTGACCCTGACCTTGGGGGCCATGGCATTCCTCGCATTGACACAGACATTCTCCATATTATTCCCGATATTTCAACCCCATCCTCACCACCCCAAACAACAGACTCCCCAAGAGTAGTAGTTTAAAACAGGTTGGCAAACAGACAGGAAAATCAAAGTTCTGTAAAAGCTGATGCTAAATCCAACAGCGCGGTCTATCTGGCTAATTATATGTTGTTCTACTCCCTAACGCATCTTTTTTATCCATCATCATCTTGTTGGTACAGACTGAGCTGTGCTGTCTGTTTGTTTTCTCATGGATAAATGTCCAGAAATAAATCAAGCCACCTTGTGTACCTCTGCTAAAGAAGTTCGCTAAAGGAACCTGGGTCCATGAATCAAGGCCCTGCAGAGTCTATCACTGACCGACTGCCCACAAAGAAATGACTCATGCTGACAGCATTTGGAACAAATTGTCTCTTCTTTATAAAGCACCTCTACAGCCCTTTATCAATGCTAGAAGCTCTTTTAAACATTTTATAAGTTCTCATAATAATTTTCAGGATAACTCTAAAAGTAAGAAATCATTATCGTGCCCATTGTATAGATGGGAAACGAGGCTCAGAGAGATTCTAACAACTGGCAACACCGCTATTAATAGTAGTCAGTTGTCCAAAAGGCCATTGCAATGGTCCAAAAAGTCCAAGTTCTAAGAGAATCATTTAGTTCTGTCTTTCTCACCAGGCATAACACAATCCAGCCAAAGAAACTAAACGTTTACCTAGCCTGTCTAAAGTTAATGGAGGCTCTCTCTAGCTCAGGGGTCCCCATCCTCTGGGACCTAATGCCTGATGATCTGAGGTGGAGCTGATGTAATAACAATAGAAATGAAGGGCACAATAAATTTAATGCACTTGAATTACCCCCAAACCATCCCCACTGCTCCCGTCTGTGGAAAAATTGTCTTCCATGAAATCAATCCCTGATGCCAAAAGTCTGAATACTGTTGCTCCAGCCCAGTTTCCCAGCCCTGAGTATATATTGTAATAACCTAGGCAGCTCTTAAATATCTGAATACCCTGGCTTCACCACAGACAACCTCTGCGGGTTGGACCCGCCTGGATGTCGGTATTCTATAATGCTGTCCTTGTGGTTCCAGGGTGCTGCCAAGGTTGAGACCCAGAGGGGCCTGGCCCACTCTCCCTGCTCAGCGGTGACTGATCGGATACCAGCAATCGAGACCAAGAGCCATCATTTATTTAGGAATGACTTATATTTTAATAGGGCTTCCCAGGTGGCGCTAGTGGTAAAGAACCCACCTGCCAAGCCCGAGACAGAGAGAGGTGCATTCCATCCCCGGGTTGGGAGACACCTGAGGAAGAAGCGGCAACCCCTTCTGGTATTCTTCTCTGGAGAATCCTGCAACCTGCCTGCCTCCTCCTCTTCTTTTCTTTTAAGGAATTATTTACTGCACCAGTGATAGTTCTGACCCTAACAATGGCAGGACCTGAGGTGAGAGTCCCAATTGAGGTCTGCATGCCATAAGTCTCAATGTTTAAGTTATAAATTAGTTCCCTGAACAGGCCCTCTGCATTGGGAGCTGAGAGTCTTAAGCACTGGACCACCAGGGAAGTCCCTAGAGGAGAGTGTTAAAGGAATTCATTTCTAAGTTCTCAGATCTCAAGTGTGCTCTTTCTAAACCTGATCTGAGCACAGTCCTGGTTGTCACCTGTAAGTGCTCTGAGCAATCCACTCACCCCCGTCTCCTCCCTCCCTTGTCTTAACCACTCCCTCCTACTCCACCTCTCCCCACCCTGAATTTCACCCGGGTACAGTGTCCCTAGGCCTGAACAGTCAAGGGCATCACATAACAGGGTCATTCCAAATACCGGAGCAAATGATGAGAAAACAAATAACCCCAAAAGTCCAGGGATCAAACCTTCCCCAAGTCCAGTCGCTTCCAATCCTCTGCTTTCAACAATATCACAGTAGGACTTAGTTGAGTTGTCACCTCAAAATAAATTTTCTGACACATCACCATGTGATTTTTGGCACATAAATCAGAAAGAGTTTAAATAATTGAGTGACATTGCTGTAACCAAACTCTCATTTCCATCCATTCTGTGTGAACAAGGTTTCTGAGAATTTACATCTATAAAAAACAAAAACTAAGAACAGAATTAATAGTGAACTCTGTATTATTACAATAATAAGTAATTTCCTCCCTCTGAACAGTCTTTCTAAAAAGCCCTATTCATCTTATTAAGAGATGTAGTCCAATAAAAAGTTACTTTTTATGTCCAATAATTATTTCTCATATTTTAAAAGGAGTTTGTAATTTGGGAAATGTCACTAAAAAAAAAAATACAAGGAATTTGTTACGTGGATCAATTATATTAATACTAATTAAACTGCAAATTCAATCTAGGATTTTATTTAAGCCCTAAAAGCCTTTGCTTCTTTGTATATTTAAGTCTGCTTGCAGAGAACCATGATAAAATAATCAATAAACGTTCTTAAAGCATAAAAAATATTTCATTAGAATAAAACTCTGTAGAAATGAAAAGAGAGATTGTAAATTCAAGGAGAAGAAAAGGACAACGTAAAACATTAAAAATTGGTTCATTCTTTTTTAAATGAATCATGATGGATATCAAATTGTTATGATGATTAGGGAAAGGATAGTTAGGGAGTTTGGGATGGACATGTACACACTGCTATATTTAAAATGGATAACTAACAATGACCTACTTACTGTATAGCACAGGGGACCCTGCTCAGTGTTAATATGGCAGCCTGGATGGGAGGGGAGTTTGTAACACGATATCATCTTAACAGATTTTAACTTAACTATTTATATGTCTATTTTCATCTGAAAATTTTCATAATTAGAAATTTAAAATGTTTATAGTCAACGATTTAAACTAACTCTGCTCTTTGAAATATATGAACGTAAAGATCATACTACAGAAAATTTGTTATGGTGTTTAGGTTCCATTAGCTACAATTTTTTAAAACATGTAACATTTCTATGTTAGAACATCAATATTCATAATATACCAGAAGGAATATTCTTTGCAACCATTTATACTTATAAAGAAAAATTATGAATTATGTTAAAGGGAATTCACAGTTTTCCAAAACAGTTTTGGGTGGTGTGCAAGCAAACACTACTGAAACCACCAGCCTGTGTCCTTCACTTGGTTGCCAGTCCCCTCACCTGGGCACGTGGCTCGGTCTGAATAGCTATTTTACGCTGTGTTGTTTGAATTTCCTCAGGCAGCCTTGTTTCTCCAGCTTAACTTGAAGCACGGTATCATGCTGTTTCCCATCCCCAGTGCTGACAAAGTGGTAGAATATAGGTGACCCCTGATGCCAGTGTCTCTTGAGCCACCTCTTTTAACTCACAAATGAAGACCTGAGTTGAAATCTCAAGCACGCACCCTCTGTGTCCTCACTTTTCTATTTAGATTCTTTTGAAGGTGGCTATTTTGTTGTCTTTGTTGAATTTGTTACAATATTGATTCAGTTGTCTGTGTTCTGGTTTTTGGGCCCCTAGGCATCTGGGCAATGGCACCCCACTCCAGTACTCTTGCCTGGAAAATCCCATGGATGGAGGAGTCCGGAAGGCTGCAGTTCATGGGGTCGCTGAGGGTCGGACACGACTGAGCGACTTCACTTTCACTTTTCACTTTCATGCATTGGAGAAGGAAATGGCAACACACTCCAGTGTTCTTGCCTGGAGAATCCCAGGGACGGGGAAGCCTGGTGGGCTGCCGTCTATGGGGTCGCACAGAGTCAGACACGATTGAAGCGACTTAGCAGCAGCAGCAGCAAGCATCTGGGATCTTAACTTCCCAACCAGGGATCCAACCTGCACCCCCTACATTGAAAGGTGTGGTCTCAGCCCCTGGACTGCTCGAAAAGTTCCCACCATGGTCACTTCATAAGGCCCTCTGGGTCTTAACTTTCTCATCTGTAAAATAAGGTCAAGGCCACACACCTACTGTATCGACGTTACAGGAATTTTTAGGGTTCAAATATGATCATCTTTCCTTCTAGTTTGAAATCCAATTTTTCAAGTATTACCTTGCAGCCTATCTGCTGTTCTGAGCTCACAACTCCCCCCAAAACAGAATGGCCAAAAAAAATTAATGTCCCTAACAACAACCACCCCAAATAAAGAAACTTATTCCATCTTTCTTGCCTATAAGCTCTAAATATGGCCTAAAATTCCTTCACAGAACACCCAGCTCTCTAAGCCACCACCAATTGACCTATGAGGCCGATTTCTTTCTCTTGTATTTAACTATTTAGAAGGCAATGGCATCCCACTCCAGTACTCTTGCCTGGAAAATCCCATGGACGGAGGAACCTGGTAGGCTGCTGTCCATGAGGTCGCTAAGAGTTGGACACAACTGAGCGACTTCACTTTCACTTTTCACTTTCATGCATTGGAGAAGGAAATGGCAACCCACTCCAGTGTTCTTGCCTGGAGAATCCCAGGGATGGGGGAGCCTGGTGGGCTGCCGTCTATGGGGTCTCACAGAGTCGGACATGACTGAAGCGACTTAGCAGCATTGAGTGTCAGTCAGGTATATTGGTATTGAGTTTTGGATGACACCTCCTTCCCAGGAATTCAGAGGTTTCCTTTTGGATCCTTGGTTCTAGAGACCAACCCACACTCCCTCCATCTCTGGCCTGGAGAGTAAGGGAGGCCTGAAGTACTTAACTCTCTCTCATATAGTTGGTCCTATCGCCCTGAAACATTATACAAGGTGACACCTCACACACCCATATTTTTGGATGACATGATTCTTAGAAGGGAAACTGATCAGTACCTGGCCACACTGATCCCACTAAACTCTATTTTCTACTGAGTTGACTTCCTATATGCTTGTTTTCTCTGCCTGTCAACTCTGCCAAAATCCCAATCCCAAGAAATAATTTAAGAGAAAATGTGTAAAGATTATATCAGCAAGAGTTGTTTTATTTGAGGGGAAACAAGAGGGGACAACCGATCTATCCAGAGTAGGAAAAGGTAATAGAATAGATTCTCATGTATTCCTGGATAGAATATTATCCTCCCCCTAAAAAGAAAATGTTTCTCAAGTGTGTGTGATGTTGGACATGCTTGTGATCTGATGTAAGTGGAAAATGGCACTGAATAGCTACTATGTTATTCTAATGGATACCCCATTAGACAATCCTGACATGGAAATATTTACAGATGGCAGTTCTTTTGTTTGGAATGGAAAGTGTAAAGCAGGTGACTGCTGAACAGGTTTTGGAAGCAAAATCTCTCCCCCAGGGAACCAGTGCTCAGTTATCAGAGCTTGTGGCTCTGACCCAAGCTCTAGAGTTAAGCAAAGAGCAGCGGGTAAATATCTACACAGATTCTAAGTATGCTTATTTGACTTTACATGCTCATGCTGCCGAGGAAGGCAATGGCACCCCACTCCAGTACTCCTGCCTGGAAAATCCCATGGACGAAGGAGCCTGGTAGGCTGCAGTCTATAGGGTCGCTGAGGGTAGGACACGACTGAGCGACTCACTTTCACTTTTCACTTTCATGCATTGGAGAAGAAATGGCAACCCACTCCAGTGTTCTTGCTTGGAGAATCCCAGGGACGAGGGAGCCTGGTGGGCTACGTCTATGGGATGGCACAGAGTCGGACACGACTGAAGTGACTTAGCAGCAGCAGCGGCGGCAGCTCATGCTGCAATATGGAAAGACAGTTTAAAACGGCAACAGGAGAACCTATTAAGCATTTCAGGGAGATTGAGAGACTTTTGACTGCTATATATTGTACAACGAAGAGGGAAGTATCCTGGAGAGGACTGGGAAATTGATTTTACTCATATGCCAAAAGCTAATGGATAGTCTTGCTTACAAGTTTGGGTAGATACTTTTACTGGATGGATTGAGGCTTTTCCCTGTCGTAGTGAACAGGCTAAGGAGGTTATAAAGATTCTAATCCANATCCTGGAGAGGACTGGGAAATTGATTTTACTCATATGCCAAAAGCTAATGGATAGTCTTGCTTACAAGTTTGGGTAGATACTTTTACTGGATGGATTGAGGCTTTTCCCTGTCGTAGTGAACAGGCTAAGGAGGTTATAAAGATTCTCTTCATCAGTGGAAGGCTTCCCGTGGTGGACATCTCCACTTCAAGGAAAGGACTTTCTCCAAGTCTGTGAATACCTTCGACAACAATCATGTGATGCCTCTTCTTCATCTGATGACATCTGCTGCTGCTGCTGCTGCTAAGTCGATTCAGTCGTGTTCAACTCTGTGCGACCCCATGTATGGCAGCCCACCAGGCACCGCCGTCCCTGGGATTCACCAGGCAAGAACACTGGAGTGGGTTGCCATTTCCTTCTCCAATGATGACATCTACCAACCCTAAAATGGACTGGTGCAATACATTGCACTTTAACTACAGAAATAATGTGACTTTTAATTTTGATTCTGATTGTTTTGTTTTTGCTGTTTACTCCTTGTATTTGTAACCGTGTAACTGGATTTGTTTCTAGCCGCATGAAAGCCTTTAAATTACAAATGGTTGCTCAAACTCCTGCTACTGCTGCAACTTCCTCCAGCTACTACTTGGGGCTCCTGGATCAGATATCCTCAATATGAAGATTGGGAGAATGTTGCCTCGCCAATTTAGGGACAACGCCCCTTCTCAGCTTGGAAGCAGTTATGGAATGAGAACGATGCCCCATTTCCCTAGGCAGCATAATTCTCCTAAAAGAAAAGGGGGGAATGAGAGAGTCATTTCTTAGGCAGGTTGATAAGAAGTCTAGGGGTCCCCAAGGAGAGAGGGGTCTGGAATTCTCAAGGAGGAAGAAAGGACAACTGTTTTTCCTTCTCTATATTCCTTAGGATTATATAACAACAATGTATTCTGTCTGAGGACAGTCTCTGGATTAAACCTTCTGGCTAATTCTGTAAATTATGGGAGTAGATCTGCTCTTTACAAGGATTATATAACAACAATGTATTCTGCCTGAGGACAGTCTCTGGATTAAACCTTCTGGCTAATTCTGTTATCTTAAAATGTAAATTATGGGAGTAGGTCTGGTGAGGTCTTTACAACCTCCAGACATTCTTTGGATTCACTGGAGAGTCTATAACTCCATTGCTAACACTAGTCAAGGGGGGTACTCTTTTTACCGCCTTCTGATGCCTATGTCAGAAGCTTTCTCTATCTCCTTTATACTTTAATAAAACTTTTTTACACAAAAGCTCTGAGCGGTCAAGCCTTGTCTCTGGCCCCAGGTTGAATTCTTCTCCTCCGGAAGCCAAGAATCCCGGCGTCGTGATTCAGCAACAACCTTTCATTATGAGGCTGATGGTGTGAAAACCATCTGAATGTGGAAAAGAATATAACAAAGCGGTGGCTCAGTGGTAAAGAATCCGACTGTCAATCCAAGATGTGCCTTCGATCCCTGCTGTCAGGAAGATTCCCTGGAGAAGGAAATGACCACCCACTGCAGTATTCTTGCCAGCAAAGTACAATGGACAGAGGAGCCTGGCAGGCCGCAGCCCATGGGAATCACAAAAGAGTCGGATACGACCTACTGATTGAACAAACAAGTAATTTCAGGACGACTATAACAGATACTGATATGTATATCAGTATCACAGCCAAGGTATGTGTCGGGGGGCAGGGGAGGGGAGTCCCTGACGATTCACTTTGTCCTCTGAACTGTCTAATGTCTAATCAAGCAACTTGGAAGCTGTCAGCTCTTGACAGCATGCTGTGAAAATGCAAGTGTGGCGGTATCCCTTTTAACACTGCTCTGAGCAATGCTCCATCATCCGCGGCATCGCTGCCAGAGAAGCAGCAAGAGACACTGGTCTCCAGGCTTCTCCAAAGGTCATTTCTTTGTGTGTTCTCCTTCCTGAGTGAAAGGAGCACAGGAAGACTACCAGCACGGCAGACCCTCTCTCCCAGCAAGGGATCCTACACCCTAGCCCCACTTTCACACCCATCTGCAATGTCCCCTCACTCAAGAAATCTTTCCCCTCCCCTCTCCCTATCTCACAAGGAGATAAGATCGCACTGTGAAAAAGTATTGAGCTGGCCCAAAAAGTTCACCTGTTTTTTTTTTCCGTAAGATCTATGGGAAACTAAACGAAGTTTATGGCCAACCCAATATGTGCCCAGGCACCTGGACCTAATTCTAGCAGATGACAAATAATACTTCCCTTCTCTTCCTCTCTTTTTTAAATTAACAAACACTTGATTCAACATATAGAAAATAATGTCTTTTCAAATGCCAGCCTGCGAACCTTTCTTTGACTGATATTTCTCGGCCAATTCTTCCCTAATTTCCCCCTGAAACATCCACAGCTCGTGCTCCCTATTCCACCCGCCTCCACATCCCTCAGTTTCTACGATTTGGTCATAATTCAGAGATCAGCACAAGGCTGAATTTATTCAACACTCATTAAGAAACATGCAAAAGTTAAACCTGAGCCCTGCTGGGTAACATAGCTGGTTCTACAGTTGAATGGAGAGTAGCTTTTATGACATTATGCAGCCCATGTTCATTTCCTCAGTAAGAAGGTGGTTCATAAATTGTTATGTGGATTTCTTTAATCGGTTAATTTCTACAATCTATAGCCTTGAGGCCATTTCCCTGCATTAGAGTGGACTGAGCAATTTAGCTTTTGAAAGGACGGAGATTTGGTCTTTGAGCCCTGGACATCCCATGGATGGGGGACCTTTTATACCTGCTCAGAGCCTTGGAGGTTTTCTCTCACTCTTGATGCGTTACTCTCTTGAGATGAGGCTTCACAATGCCCCCCTTCGAAAATCTCTGGTTGTGTCTCCTAATCACAAAAATGTCATGTGTTCAAGAGAAAAGAATAATAATTCTTTTAATAGCTTCCCAGATAGACTCACCAGTATAGTAGGAAATGGGCTTGAGGAGGGAGTGCTGATGCCAGGGGCTTTTGGCAGCAGACACTTTTCTAGAAAGGTTTTAGTTTGATTATGTACTTTAGTTTACTTACATGTAAGTAGCTGGGCCCGGCAATCGGACCCATGAGATCAACTTAAGAATGAAAGGTCAGCATCTGTGAGTCTTGGTTTAGTTTCCTTATTTTTCACTGCAGCATGTGGGATCTTTAGTGGGAGCCTGTGAACCCTTAGTTTCAGCATGTGGGATCCAGTTCCCTGACCAGGGATGGAACCCAGGACCTTTGCATTAGGAGCACGGGAGTCTTAGCCAGTGGACCACCAGGGAGGTCCCTCAACTCTTTCAGTTAATAAAACATTACAGCTATAGCTAATGCCTCAGTCTACACCCATTCCTCAATGGACATGGGTTTGGGTGGACTCCGGGAGTTGGTGATGGACAGGGAAG
The DNA here is from genome assembly GCA_006410615.1 of Neotragus moschatus. NCBI lineage: Eukaryota > Metazoa > Chordata > Mammalia > Artiodactyla > Bovidae > Neotragus > Neotragus moschatus. The sequence goes on along the minus strand of SJYA01001955.1, from coordinate 1,396,367 downwards.
CCTGGTGTGCTGTGGTTCATGGGGTCGCAGAGAGTCGGACCCGGCCACGCAACTGAACTGAACTGAACACACATTCCATCCTCACCTCCCTCAGAGATGACCACCAACCTATGTATCTGTGTGTGTCCTTTGAGGAAAGTTTACTCTGCTCACGTTATAAACATAGCAATCTTGATACTTCAGCTTTCTGCTTCAAGGAGAGAAAAATGAGAAAACATTATGCTCTTATATTTTCTTCTACAAAAGGAGAATTTGTGATATTAACTACCCTTCCCCTTTATCCATTTATCCCTTCTTTCTCTTGGTTTGCAAAACTATTTTAAGGTAAGAAATATGTGACCACTTTATTTTTAAACACTGGCCTCTTAAATCAAGGAGATTTTGCTAGTTTCAATTTTTTGAGGAGAAAAAAAATAACCTTTTTTGGTTTTAGTTTTAGATTTTAGTGAAACCCCTATTTAGCTCTTGAATCAACTGCTTCTGTTATAATCCTCACATGGCCTTCTAAGAGATGGGTAACCTTAACCAATGTTCCTAAACTTTCTGACCTTCAGCTCTCCTGCATGTCACTCAAGGTCCAGGATGAATAAAATGGCACACTCGAGAGACCATTGAAGAGAACTTAATAAATGATCAACTCTCAGGGGCACAGGCATGACTAAAAGAAATCAAAAAGAAGGAGCTGGTAACTGCAGAAAGCCGTCATCAGCCCGGATCAGAGGGGCAAGGGGAGGGGGTGGGGGCCAGGATCCGGGAAGACCCCCAGCTGGAGGAGAGGACCACTTGCCAGGAACTGTGGCTTAGATGGGGAACTCAGCCTCTGCCCTCCTCTGACATTATGACTTCACCTTCAGTTCCCCATGGCTCCACTGGGCAAACCCAACTGGAATCTGGAGGACAAAGGAGCACGGTGGATGCAGCAAGTGTGGTAAAGAAGATCTGAAGGGCACACAGAAAATCTAGCACAGCCCATCTGTACAACCAGGAAATTAACTGCACCTTTGTTGCAGAACTATTTTGATGATTTTATATATATATATTTATATATATACACATATGCTGCTGCTGCTGCTAAGACACTTCAGTTTTGTCCAACTCTGTGCGACCCCATAGACAGCAGCCCACCAGGCTCCCCCATCCCTGGGATTCTCCAGGCAAGAATACTGGAGTGGGTTGCCATTTCCTTCTCCAATGCATGAAAGTGAAAAAATGAAAGTGGATATATATATATATATATATAAAACATACATGGACTTCCCTGGTGGTACAGTGGATAGGAATTTGCCTGCTAATACAGGGCACATGGATTCAGTCCTTGGTCCAGGAGGATTCCACAGTCTTAGAGCAACTGAACCTGTGAGCCACAACTAATAAGCCTACACGCTGCAACTACTGAAATCCACGTGCTTAGAGCCTGTGCTCCACAATGAGAGAAGCCTGGGCACCTCAGCTAGAGGGTACTGCTTGCTCTCTGCATCTAGAGAAAGTCCGTGTGCAGCAACAAAGACCCAGGGCAGCCAAAAATAAATAACAAAATTTTAAAAAAACATACAAAAAAATGAAAAAAAAATACAAAGGACAGTTTCTGGCACGTATAACAGCTCCATAAATGTTACCTTATAGCAGGATTATGAATTACTCCATATAATCAAACTGCCCCTGAAGCACTGAATATGCCTACTGATGTTAAATACCATAGGAGTGAATTCTTCCTGAAAACCCATCTTATCAGAGTCCGACAGGTTTGCATTCATTTATCTATATGTTTACTGTCTACTTATGTAGTTGTAGCAAGAAATTTGCCAGAGAAGTCATTTCCAAGCTGAATGTTTTCACCACACACTCAAAAAGAAAATTTTCATTTATATTCACAAGGTCTGTGCCCCTCAGGAAAAAAAAAAAAAAAAAGCTCTTACAAAATGGAAATGATTTTTCTTCAAAGAAACAGCCACTCCCAATTGGTTGAAAGTGATTTAGTATTCGGTTCAATATTTATCCCCACACCTGTGTCAAAGTCTGGTCAGAAGAGTTCAGGTTTAACTATGGCCTGAGGAAGGCGGTGCTGAGAAGCATTTCAGTATAAAGGATTCCTGCAGGAAGTTTCACTCAGTCTTCTCCCCTTGAAAGCCAAGGATGAGTTTTCAAAGACCAAAATACTGATCAAAATCCAAACTCTAAAATGCAAAATGGAAGATTGCTACCAATATCAATATACTATGCTATATTATCTATAATATATAAAATCTATAATCCAGTATTTATTATATCTTGTTGATGTCTAAGTCACTAAGTCATATCTAACTCTTTGTGACCCCGTGGGCTGTGGCCCATCAGGCTCCTCCATCCATGGAATTTTTTTCCATGCAAGAATACTGGAATGGGTTGCCATTTCCTCCTCCAGGGAATCTTCCTGACCCAAAGATCAAACCCACATCTCCTGCACCGGGGCAGGCAGATTCTTTACCAACTGAGCCACTGGGGAAGCCCATATATAGTACAAAATCCAATATTAAATATCGGAGGTTTTTCATTTCTTGTAGTCAATACCTTTATATATTAGGGATAACCAGTGAGCCTTTGGCAATTCTAGTTATACAGCAGGAGCGTGAGAGCAATTCTTAGCACTCAAACTCTAGTTGCATAACTTCCCTAAGTCTGTAGTTGTCCCTGGGCAAACCACCTCGACCTCCCTCCAGATCAGGGTGCCCACTTCAAACTGTAGCTCTACCACTTATTAACTAAGTGACCTAGAAAATTATTTAAATTTGAAATGTGCATGAAAGAAGAATTGGTGGGATTCTGGGGGCTTTGTCTTGAATAAGTAAAAGGATGGTGCTGCCCTTTCCTGGGTCAATGAGTCAGAGGCCTGTCCTTTTTCATTAGCTCACAGTGAAAAATTTCGAGCCTTGATCTGGACTCTCATTTATTGCCAAAGCCAGTGCACTTTGGTTCTTTACAGTCCAGTGGGGGCTTTAGTAGATGTGGTGCACAGGGTTAGTTGCCCTGCAGCTTGTGGAATCTTCCTGGACAAGGGATCAAACCCATGTCTCTTGCCTTGGCAGGTGGATTTTTAACCACTGGATCAGGAGGGAAGTCCAAAGGAATTTTTAATCTTTTCCCATAAAGAAAACACTGCCCTGGATAACCTTGAGCATCCCTGTTTGTGCTCACTTCAGCGTATACCTGTAGTGAAAGCTATTGGAAGTGGGATTGAAAGCCCAAGGGCATGTGCCTTTTTACTTTATTAGATTTTCCTAATTGCCCTCCAAAGGGATTTTACCAATTCAGTCTTACCCACAAAATCACCAAGTATTTTAATAACACTGCCACATTTTCCCCAGGACTGAAAGTATTAGTTTTTCAATTTAAAAAGGAAATCCAGGACATGAGATGCTTCCTGGCTTCTCTTGAAGAGTTCAAGTTATTCCTCAAATTATTGTCAAGAACAAAACAAATAATCTAACACATATGTTCACATTTAGTTCAGGCCAAAAAGCAAAGGCAAGCCACAGATAAACCTTCAGAACACTTACCTATTAATGTGGGAGTCTTTTTTGATAACAACCCTTCCATCCCATAACTAGCAGAGAGACAGAACCAGTGTTTTATCAGAATCAGTCTGTTTCGGCTCCAAAGGAAGCTCATATGAACAACTCAGAAAAGAGAGAAAAGTTGAAAAGATCAAAATTCCCAGGGAAATTTAAAAAAGTTCAAGGCCAGACTCCATTCTCATTTCAATTAGTTTCAGCAACGAACGACTGAATCAGAGTTTCCAGCGCTGAGAAGGAATTGCTCATTAAGGCAAATTGAGAGGAGGCTTAACCTTGCCTATTTCCCCTTCATTCCGAGCAGACTGTCCCCTGCTTTCAGAACTGGACACACGGTACCAGCTACATTTAAAAATGAACAAGAAATTCTTTTAAAGTACAAGATGGGGGAAAAAATGAACTGGAAACTGAATATATGGGCCAAGATTCTGTCCATGAGGTGGAAGGGACTGAAGCTTATGCTGGAGAAAAAGGAGAAAAAGTTAAAAAATTCAGAAGGAGAATGCACCCTTCAACCCTTCATTAAGGCCCTCTGACACTGCATTGTTCCCCAGTGGGGTTTATGACTTCTCATCTTGTCACAAGTTTCCTTCCCTGGGATCCCTTCCCCTGGGTGCCAGCCCAGTGGGACACAAGCTCAGCTACCTTCCACAGCCTCTTCTTGACCCACTGTCAATCTGCATTGACTTCTCCCAAGCTTAGCAAATACAGGCAGCTTCCTCAGCTGCCCTTTCTCCCCAACTCCCTGCCACTTGGAGCTGCTCTAGGCAGCCCCCGCCTTCAGGCTCCTCCAGACCAGAGAAGCACACCAGTCCACACATCCAAAAGCCCACATGGCAAGCTCTCCCAAACTCTCAGTCATGTTCTGCTCCAGCAGCATTCCTGAAGTTGCGGGGAATGAGGGTGATACACAGGTTTGATTTTCTTAGGCTCCAAAATCGCTGTGAACAATGAGTACAGTCCTGAAATTAAAAGATGCTTGCTCTCTGAAAGGAAATCTATGACAAAGCTAGACAGTGTATTAAGAAGTAGATATATCACTTTGCTGACAAAGGTCTGTATAGTCAAAGCTATGGTTTTTTCCAGTAGTCATGTATGGATATGAAAGTTGGACCGTAAAGAAGGCTGAGCGCTGAAGGATGGATGCTTTTGAACTATGGTGTTGGAGAAGACTCTTGAGAGGCCCTTGGACAGCAAGGAGATCAAACCAGTCAATCCTAAAGGAAGTCAACCCTGAACATTCACTGGAAGGACTGATACTGAAGCTGAAGCCCCCATACTCTGGTCACCTGAAGTGAAGAGCCAGCTCATCGGAAAAGACCCTGATGGTGGCAAAGATTTAGGGCAGGAAGAGAAGAGCGTGACAGAGGATGAGATGGTTTGATGGCATTACTGACTCAACGGNACATTCACTGGAAGGACTGATACTGAAGCTGAAGCCCCCATACTCTGGTCACCTGAAGTGAAGAGCCAGCTCATCGGAAAAGACCCTGATGGTGGCAAAGATTTAGGGCAGGAAGAGAAGAGCGTGACAGAGGATGAGATGGTTTGATGGCATTACTGACTCAACGGGCTTGAGTTTGAGCAAACTCTAGGACATAATGAAGGACAAGGGAGCCTGGCATGCTGCAGTGCGTGAGGTCGCAAAGAGTCAGACATGACTTAGTAATTCAATGAAACAATAGGTTTGGAAGCTCAGCAAGCATCCAGCAAAGATGAGATGACTCCGGCTTCCCCCTGGATGCACCATTTGGCAGCTACTGTCTGTGTCTTGCATACTGCCACCCACCCCAGCCTTCCCAGCTCTGTGCTCTCTGGTATGACTTCCAGTGACCCACACGCAACTCTTTTCTGTGGCCATCAGAGCTTGCTCAGCTGGAAATTTATTGAAGAATTAACATTTCCAGCCTGGATCCAGGAAGGGAATTTGGCTTGGCACTGGGGCGGGGGGGTGGGATGGGGAGGTGGTGGTGGGGCTAGGCGGCACGAATGGAGACATGTACATGTATGGCTGAGTCCCTTTGCTGTCCATATGAAACTATCACAACATTGTTAATTGGCTATAGGCCAATATAAAATAAAAAGTTTAAAAAAAAGAAGAAGAATTAACATCCCCAGGAAGCAGACTCCAAACAATGACTGATAGGGGTTGGTAGATAAATATCCCAGCCCCCTCCTCAACCCTCAGGTGGATAACTCTGAGCTGCATAGTCTGGACTATCTTCCTACACTGGCCTGGGGTATAACCTGATTGATGATACACCCTGTGTTGACTGTCTTTTCTTCCACGCTCTACTTCCCACCCCCCTACCAGTGTTTTCTGAAATCACTTCTCAAACAAAATACTTGCACTTGAATCTGTGCATGGGGGTCTTCCTCTAGTAGAGCTGAAGCCAGGAAATTAAAACTTTCCCAGAAGACTTCATAGATAGAATTCTGCTGATAGTATCTAAGTGCTTACAGTAGCCAGTCCCTGCCCAGCTTGGGTGGAGGAGACGAGGGTCAGAGAAATCTGGCTGGAAGAAATCTGAGGAGGTTCCAACAGGCAGAGGAGTTCCCACCAGAGAAAAGTGCTCCCTGAAGACTATGAGCTCCACACAGGCACCAGCTTGGTCTTGTTCATGGCTGCAGCTTCAGACCTAAGAATAGTGCCTGAAATGTGGTGAAAGTGTTAGTCACTCAGTCGTGTCTGACTCTTGCAACCCATGGACGTTAGCCTGCCAGGCTCCTCTGTCCATGTTATTCTCCAGGCGAGAATAATGGAGTGGGTGGCCATGCCCTTCTCCAGGGGATCTTCCCGACTCAGGGATCAAACCCAGGTCTCCTGCACTGCAGGTGGATTCTTTACCGTCTGAGCCACCAGAGTATGTGGTGGACATTCAATAAATATGGTTGAAAGAATTTTAAATGCTGATTTCAAAATGTCATAGGAGTTCACAGATAGATACATAGCAAGGGTCTCAACTTGAGTTGAGCAGGCTTGACAAACATCTCAGTTGTGTCAGGGTTTCTCAACCTAGACACTGTGGACATATGGGTCATTGTCTGAAGTGGAACCTGCCCTGTGCACTATAGGAAGCTGGCAGCATCCCTGGCCTCTATGTTAGAGGCCAGCATCCCTCCCCCGTCTAGCTGTAACAACCACAATGTCTCCAGACGTTCCGAAACATCCCCTCAGTGGGCATACCACCTTCCTAACTCATGAGAACCACTGAGTCATATGCAGCTGAGCCTAAGCCTTATTGAAATGTGGACTCAGAATCACAGAGGTTTTTGCCAGAACAAGAAAATAAGCTACCAGGGTGCTCAGCTTGCCTTTCTTTCTTGTGTAAAACCGACAAATTCTGTTACAGGAGAAATAAGGGGATGGAATTCAGAAGACCCTGCAGGTCGCCATGAGGCAGTTCTGACTCCAGACACCACTGGGAGGCTTGGAGCTGCAATCATGTTGATTCCTGGAGAAGCTGCCAAGTTTAATTTTCCAAGTGTATGGCTAGGTAACATCTGAACTTGATATGAAATGAGATTTAACTGCCTTCATTCACCTTGGGATTTTCAGCCCAAATTGGAGCATCTAACATCTCTCCAATGAGAGATTCTGGAACAGGAATGTCACACCACAACCACAAAAAGATACTGGAGTGGTAGTGGATTTTCCAGATGGTCCACCAGATGGTCCAGTGGTTAAGACTCTGTGCTTCAATTCAGGGGGCATGGGTTTGATCCCTGGTCAGGGAACTAAGGTCCCACATGCCGCACAGTATGGCCAAAAAATTAAAAAATAAAATATGATGTAATTTTTAAAAGCTACTGGAAGGGAGATACTTCCTCCATCGGAAATGTGGCTGAATTAAACAAAACTACAGATCACAGCCTCTCTTACTTTGGATGTGCAATCTTTCTAGGAATAAGAAGTGCAGAAAACAGACATAAGTCAGAGAATTTTCCAAGTGGCACAAGAAAAGGCTTATACACTAAGCATCTCATTCCCCCGAGAGTTTCTAGTCTGAAATTTTAAATACACCAATCAGTCTAGCAGAACTGACACCACCTTCCTAGTGAGCCTTGAGTTACGGCACAGAATTTGAAACCCAGACAGACTTTCCCACCTGCCCTTCCTCTACTCTTTCAAACACAAAGAAGAATGAAGATGTTTTCATCTTAAATGTCAGGCCTGCTCCGTGAAGGCATCTCTTAGCAGGACATCTGGAGAAAGGCCAATCTCAGGAGGGTTTTCTATTCCCCACTGTGAAAGAAAAGTTCAGGTTGGAGTTCAGGGCCCATTTTGCTTAAATGTGACCTATTACTTACAGATAAGGGAGCAACTGGGGGTTAGAAGGCTCTAGAGTGATTTTTAAAATAGGCTTCTAATACCTGGAACATTTTCTTCCGGTAAAATCTGAAGGAGGTTCTCGATAAAAAGCAGATACAAGAGGAGACTTTGGGACTTCCCTGGTGGTCCAGTGGTTAGGACTCCATGCTTCCAATACAGGGACCATGGGTCTGATCCCTGTTTGGGGAGGAAATGAGCCTTTTTCAGATAAATGAAAGGTTTAGAAATCTACCCAAGCAACACTCTGCCCTTGAAACTGCCCCAAAACCTCACTATAACCTGCCTAGACAAACTGGAGCTCTCTTCTCTAGGGGACTGGGCTTTCCTTTTGCTCCAAATATTTCCACTGAACTCTCCTTGCATCTTCTCTGTCCACGTGCTTGGTCGCCTGGGAGGTGATTCGAGGGACTGGCTTCCCAAAGCCCTTTTGCTTTGGCCAATGGACTGTGGACTTCCAATAGGAAGTCCAAGGGCAGGAGGAGTGAGCAGTCAGGACGTTTCTTTTCCATGGGCTCCCAGGATCAGTCAGCCAGGGCTGGGATCTAAACCTGATTTTCTGAGTCTGTTTCAATTTCACACAGCCTGGTTTGGACTCAGGGCTGAGAAATGTGGTGCCTAATATGTGTGTGTGTGCTTAGTTGTGTCCGACTCTTTGTGACCGCATGGACTGAAGCCTGCCAGGCTCCTCTGTCCATGGAATTTTCCAGCAAGAATACTGGAATGGGTTGCCATTTCCTCCTCCAGGATATCTTCCTGACTTAGGGATTGCAATTGCATCTCTTGTGTCTCCTGCATTGGAAGGTAGATTCTTTACTACTGCCCCACTGGGGATGCTCCTGATATAAAGGTCCCTGATACAAATGTGCCTTAAGTTCATTCCTTCCCTGAAGAACAGTCACATTTTTTTTAAACCAGGAAGTGGAATCTAGTTTGTTGGTTGCCTGAGAGACAAAATGCACTGCTTTGTACCATTTAAATGTTAAGAGGGCTCAGATATTTTTCTGAAAAAAAGCCTATTTAGCTGGCACTGAGTTCCTCAGTTCTCATGGTTTCACAGGTTAGGGAGTTCCTTTCATTAGAAAGTTCTTTAGAAAATATTAGGGTTGGATTTCATTTTTATCAATTTCTTGCTGTGCTTTAGCACTACTAAATTCCAAATTAATGCCAGCCCTGGGTTTAATAGATCAGATCCCCGAGGTCACTGTGACTTTATAGCCTACATTAAGCCTGACTGCTATTAACTGAGCACTAGTTTTGTGTTAGGCATGTTCTATTTATCATCTCTAATCCTCTTAAAGCCCCCAAGGTAAGCAGCATTCTTCTCAATGGAAAACCGAGGCTTCGGAATAAGTGGAGTCATTTAGGAGAGCTAGAATTTTAACATTTATGGTCCCAGAGCCCAAACCTTCGTGCATCTGGAGAATGTCTGTAAAAGAGTATGAGGGTTCTTTAGAGGGTGAGGAAAATATTCTGAAATCAGATCATGATAATGACCGTACAACTTTCTACACAGATGGAAACCACTGAATTATATACTTTAAAAGACTAAATTTTATGGCATATGAGTTATATCTGAAAAAATATTTTAAACAGCTCTTAGAATAATGCTTGGCTAAGTGCTAAAGAGTGGTCATTAAATAAATTAAAATAAACTGAAAATAGTAAACTATTATGTCATATTTTTTAATCTTTATTCGTCAAATCCTTTGGCCATCCCACCACATGAGCTTTTTCACAACCCTCTTCAATCCTGCAGAGCCCTCTTCGTCTTCCCCAATTTTCCGTATTTTCTCCTATCCCTCCCCTTCCAGTTGCCTCCTTTCCAATCCAAATTTCCCTCATTCTATTACATAAATAAATTCTCCTTTATGTAAGTTGGTGCAGCCACTGTGGGAAATAGTATGGAGGTTCCTCAGTCCTTTTATAGCAACAATACGTGTCTTTTTTTTTTTCTAAGAATTCAACTAGCCAATCTGATCATATGGACCACAGCCTTGTCTAACTCAATGAAACTAAGCCATGCTACGTGGGGCCACCCAAGATGGACNAAATTCTCCTTTATGTAAGTTGGTGCAGCCACTGTGGGAAATAGTATGGAGGTTCCTCAGTCCTTTTATAGCAACAATACGTGTCTTTTTTTTTTTCTAAGAATTCAACTAGCCAATCTGATCATATGGACCACAGCCTTGTCTAACTCAATGAAACTAAGCCATGCTACGTGGGGCCACCCAAGATGGACGGATCATGGTGGAGAAGTCTGACAGAATGTGGTCCACTGGAGAAGGGAATGGCAAACCACTTCAGTATTCTTGCCCTGAGAACTTCATGAACAGTATGAAAAAGCAAAAAGTTAGGACACTGAAAAATGAACTCCCCAGGTCGATAGGTGCCCAATATGCTACCGGAGATCAGTGGAGAAATAACTCCAAAGAGAAGGAAGGGATGGAGCCAAAGCAAAAACAACACCCAGTTATGGATGAGACTGGTGATAGAAGCAAGGTTTGATGCTGTAAAGAGCAATATTGTATGAGAACCTGGAATGTTACGTCCATGAATCAAGGTAAAGTGGAAGTGGTCAAACAGGAGATGACAAAAGTGAACGTGGACATTATAGGAATCAGCTAACTAAAATGGACTAGAATGGGTGAATTTAACTCAGATGACCATTATATCTGCTACTGTGGGCAGGAATNACTGCAGCCATGAAATTAAAAGATGCTTACTCCTTGGAAGGAAAGTTATGACCAACCTAGACAGCATATTAAAAAGCGGGGACATTAGTTTGCCAACAAAGGTCTATCTAGTCAAGGCTGTGGTTTTTCCAGTAGTCATGTATGGATGTGAGAGTTGGACTATAAAGAAGACTGAGCACTGAAGAGCTGATGCTTTTGAACTGTGATGTTGAAGACTCTTGAGAGTCCCTTAGACTGCAAGGAGATCCAACTAGTCCATCCTAAAGGAGATCAATCCTGGGTGTTAGTTGGAGGGACTGATGTTGAAGCTGAAACTCTAATACTTTGGCCACCTCATGTGAAGAGTTGACTCATTAGAAAAGACCCTGGNTGAACTGTGATGTTGAAGACTCTTGAGAGTCCCTTAGACTGCAAGGAGATCCAACTAGTCCATCCTAAAGGAGATCAATCCTGGGTGTTAGTTGGAGGGACTGATGTTGAAGCTGAAACTCTAATACTTTGGCCACCTCATGTGAAGAGTTGACTCATTAGAAAAGACCCTGGTGCTGGGAAAGATTGAAGGCAGGAGGAGAAGGGGATGACAAAGGATGAGATGTTTGGATGGCATCACCGACTCAATGGACATGGGTTTGGGTGGAATCTGGGAGTTGGTGATTGTGGACAGGGCGGCCTGGCATGCTACAGTTCATGGGGTCGCAAAGAGTCGGACATGACTTAGCAACTGAACTGAACTGAACTGAACTGAAGAATTCAGAGGATAGAGTGGTCAAGGTAAAAATTGGTCAGTGAGCCAACCCTATCTTTCCTCTCCATCAATGACAAATTTCAGAGACACTTTGGCCTCAGGCCTTTGAATATACTCTACCCAGATCTTACAGGCAAATTCTTTACCATCTAAGACACCAGGGAAGTCCCTGGTGTATATACCATTCCCTTTAAATAGAATGGACTTCCCAGGTGACATAGTGGTAAAGAATTTGCCTGCCAGTGCAGGAGACGCAGGAGACCCAGGTTAGATCCTTGGGTCAAGATCCCCTGGAGAAGGAAATGGCAACCCATTCCAGTATTCTTGCCTGGAAAATCCCATGGACAGAGGAGCCTGGTGGGCTACAGTCCCTGGGACTGCAAAGAGTCAGACACGACTGTGCACAGAGCACATCCAATGTTCTACATAGAATGCTTTTCCAGAAGGAAGCCACCTGCTTCATTACCAAACTTCACTCAGATCTCTGATCAAATATCCCCACTTTGTGACATTCCCAGGGTTCCCTGGCTCCCAAGTGTTGCATCACATCTCATCCCTGACACCCATACTCCCTCTTACCTGCCTTCTTTCCTCTCTGTATCTTGTATTATCATTTGCCATCCCATATATTTCAGTATTTACTTGTCTAGGGCCTTCTCCCCACTAAAACATCAGCTCCCTCAAGGCAGTCTTCGGTCTTTCATATTCACAGCAGTATCCGCAGCACCTAGAACACTGTCTGGCACATAACAAGAAGCCCAGTAAATATTTGTTGGGTGAATGAATGAAGGAGCAAATAAATGAAAAACTCAAGAAACTGATTTTCGGCAGGTGCTCTAGCCAAGGGGCCATGTTTTGCATAGATGGCAGGTATTACTCTATTCTGGGTGGCATTCCAATTCATCTCTATTATTTCCTTGGATACCATGGAGACTTCTAAGAAGCCATTGTTCTAAAATAAAATTACAGGAGAAAATTTGTCGTTTAATTCAAAAGCATTCGTGTTTCTGTATAGTAATAGTTCATTGTGAAAAGAAAGACATGGAAAGATATTAGTCCCATTGTCAGCAGCCTTTTTTTCTTTTTAGGTTTATAGAAATCAAGCCTCCTCTGTACTTGTCTTGTCACTTCATCCATCTGGTTGAGAACTTCCCAAGGAAAAGACCTAGGGGGCAGGGGGCTTCAGGACAGTCCTGAATGTCTGGGGAGGGGGTGGATGTCAGGGTTCCCTGAGTTCTAGGAATTGTTCCAGCAAGTTGTCAAACCCTAGGCAGAGGTCATGGGAGCCTTGAATTACAGCTACTTGGTCAGAAGCACAAGTGACAACCTGGGTCTTGCGATTTGGCATCTGAAGTAGGGTCAATCTTTTTTTTTTTAATTTTTATTTTATTTTGGAGTATGGGGGATTAACAATATGATAGTTTCAGGTGGACAGCAAAGGGACTCAGCCATGTGTATACATGTATCCATTCTCCCCCAAGTCCCCTCCTGTCCAGGCTGCCGCATAACATTGAACAGAGTTCCTGTGCTATACAGTAGGTTCTTGCTGGTTATCCATTTTAAGTATAGCAGTGTGTACATGTCAGTCCCAAACTCTGAAGTGGGGTCAGTCTTGTGAGACTGAACTCTGAATGTGTGCGATCTGATTAACTGTCTCAGAGCTCAGCTGAATCCCAGGACACCCAGTTGGTATCGGAGAATTGACTGATGTGGGGGAAAAAATATCTACACTTTGGGACACAGACGGGCTTCCCTGGTGGCTCAGTGGTAAAGAATCCTCCTGCCAGGCAGGAGACATGGGTTCAATCCCTGGGTTGGGAAGATCCCCTGGAAGAGGAAATGGCAACCCACTTCAGTATCCTTGCCTGGGAAATTTCATGGACAGAGGAGCCTGGTGGGCTACAGTCCATGGGGTCACAGAAGAGTTGAACATGACTTAGAAACTAAATAACAACAACTGGACACAGAAGTGAGTCATAGAAGAGAAACAAGATCATTCCTTTTTTTTTCTCTCTCTCTCTCAGACCATCCAGGACTACTGAAGCTTCCAGAAACTAGGCACGGGGCCCAGCAGTCTTGTTCTCACAAGCCCAACAGGTGACTCTGATACAAATTCAGATTTGAGACCATTGCCTGCTTCCTCCAGGAAGTCCCTGAAGTGGCTAACCCTCCTCTAATTGGCCTAGCATCCACAACACCCTCAGGGCAGAATTACCGTGTCTGGGCTCATTACCGTGTCTGGGCTCACAGTACCAACCTCAAACAACCCCAGGGCTCACCTCCAGAGCTCTAAATAATATGTGTGTACCATTATTCCTGACTGAGACAGCACATATTAGCTCCCCACCAACAGATCTTGGGCCATAACTTCCCTTCTCCATCTCAATTTTCGATATTTATAGCTCTATTTTTTCATCCCTCTGGGGGACTCTTTGGGCTTTCCTGGTGGCTCAGATGGTAAAAAATCTGCCTGCAATATGGGAGACCTGGGTTCTATCCCTGGATTGGGAAGGTCACCTAGAGGAGGGCATGGCAACCCACTCCAGTATTCTTGCCTGGAGAATCCCCATGGGCAGAGGAGCCTGGTGGGCTACTGTCCATGGGGTCACAAATAGTTCGACATAACTGAGCAACTAAGTACGCACTGGGACTCTTTAGAATCTTAGATGGTGTGCTCAGCCCTCTGTGTCTTGTTCCATCCACTTCCTGCAGGACCCTGGACCCCCTGCTTTGTAAGGTGCTCCTTAGCTCCCATCCTTTCCCCTCCCCGTCTCCTCCCTCCAATCTACTCCACAGCTTCTGCCCAAGACTCCTTTACTTGTGTTTCTAGACAAATCTTATTTACAGTTCCTTCTGAACTCATAAGCTAAGTCTAAATATTGAAAACTGGACTTCCCTGGTGGTCCCGTGGTTGAGAATCCATCTGCCAATGCAGGGGACACCAGTTCAATTCCTGGTCGGGGAAGATCCCACATGGGGCAGCTAAGCCCACGCAGCACAATTACTGAGCCTGCATGCTCTAGAGCCCATGCGGCACAACAAGAGAAGCCACTGAAATGAAAAGTCTCAGCGCAACTAGGGAACAGTCCCCGCTTGCCACAGCTAGAGAAAGCCCAAGCGCAGCAACAAAGACCCAGAGCAGCCAAAAATAAGTAAATAAAAATTTAAATACTGAAATCCAATAGACTTTATATATTATTATGAGATTATATATCTAAAGAGCATGGTACAGTGTTTAGCACAGAGTAAGCCCTCCAGCCATAGCAGTTATTATTTTTATGGCAAATATGATTCATGCCGGTAGCCAGGCTCCAAAGGGGTCCCCAGTGAGTCTCATCTCCTGCTTTAATGGCCTCCTGCACTCAATAGGGCTGACCTGTTTGAAATGGGATGTTGCAGAAGTGATCGCATGGAGGACTTCCCTGGCAGTCCAGTGGTGAAGAGTCTGCCTTGCAGCGCATGGAATGGGGGTTTGATCCCCGGTTGCGGAACTAAGATCTTACATGCTGTGGAGCAGCTAAACCTGTGTGCTGCAACTGGAGAGCCTGTGTGCTGCAACTAGGACCCAATGAAGTCAAATAAATGAATATTTTTTTAAAAAAAAGAAGAGACTGTGTGTGATTTCCAAAGCCAGGCTGCAAAGAGTATCATAACGCCTGCCTTGTTCTCCCGGGATTTCTTGGGCTGGGGAAAGCCAGCCATCATGTTGGGAGGACCCTCAAGCTGTTCTGTGGCAAAGCCCTGTGGAGAGGAACTGCCGGCTACATACAACTGGCCTGCTGTGTGAGTGAGTTACTTAGGAAGTGGATCACCCGGTCCCAGTCCCGATAGCCCTGGCCCATATGTTGACAGTGATCTCATGCAAAATTTTAAGCCAGAACCACCCATTTATGAATTGCTAATCCACAGAAACTGTAAATGATATTAAGAGTTTATTATTGTTTTAAGCCACTAGGTGTCGGGGTCATTTGTTATGCAGTAACAGATAATTTCTAAACTCTACAATGGTAGTCAGCCATTGTACTGAAGGACCATATTTCACAGGACATGACTAGTCCTGTTATGCCCAAGTCGCAAAATCTCCCAATGACCACCAGGGAGCCGATATTCGATGCAAAAGCAAGAGAGTTTTTATTACCAAGCTTGAGCTGGGGCTCCCACCGATACCGATGCAGCAGCTATAGGGAGGAGCCCCGGGTTTTGGATTACATTGCTTATATAGGGAGTATACATGGAAAAAAAGGATTTCTAGGTAGGGGAACGTCTGATTGGTCACTTTCTTTGGAAGGGTAGTGTGTTGGTTCTTGATTGGTCCCTACTGTCGAGGTAGACCACAAGTTCCTGAGCATTGTCAGGAGATTTTGGTCTGGGGTCCGTTTGGCTTGTGGGCGGTGGGGTGAGGTCCAGGGATTTCCAAAGGCTCTTGGATTTCCAAAGGCTCTTTTCCCAGAACCTTACAAAATGGAGTTTTTCTGTTAACAAAATGGAGTAGCTTAGGTCCTTCAGTCCCAAAGGGTACTATCCTAACTCAGATAAAAAGACGGATCTCTCTCAACCAGAGGTCATTCTTGTAGCCTGTGCTAAGACATGGTTTTAATTATCTACAAAATTCTTTCTTGATTCTAGTGGCAAAAATCAAAGCCAGTTTTCTATTCTAAGCTACAGGTCAGCATCTCACTGAGGGCCTTCAGCTTTGACATTTTAACAAAGAGGAAGGCTCTCCAGAGCTCAGCCTTGCACCATACTCTAATGCTCCCTCCCATCTCCAATGCACTGCAGAAAATCACCTAGGCAGCTTGCTAAACTATAGATCCCTGGATCTCACCCCCAGGGATTCTGAATTAGTGGTTTTATTCTGGAGCCAGGAATCTGCTTTATAAGGAAGCCATTCCCAGGGAATCCCAGTGCAGGTAGTCCCGTATCTACACTCGGAGAAGAGATGCTCTAAAGTCTGGTGCCTCCTCTCCCGACCCCTGCCGCCCCAGTTCATTAGCTGAATGATCAGTTTATGCGATGGGAATAACATTGAAAGTATTTGCCAGCATCATGGAGTCAGACTCCAAGTCTGAACTTGGGGGACGGTAAGCTGAGCTTCATTGTGTAAAACGTATACAATCACAATCCTTTCTCTGTCTCACACAAAAAAATCTGCCAGTTAACAACTCAGAGAAAAATCCCTGTGAAAAAAATCAGTGGCCATTCCTACCTCCCGCAGGATTTTTATTTTCCTTCCCCGTTTTGCAAATCTGAAAGAACTACATCTGTTTCACTCTATCAGGTGTTCAGGACCAAGATTGCTTTTCAAGGGCTCCTTAGAGTCTCATGGATTTCCACGTAGGCAAAACGACTCAGAAACCTTGAGAATCTGACCTGTGAAAGAAGAGTGTTCCTTTCCTGCTGCCTCGCTTCCGTTTCTCAGGGATGTTGATTCAAAATAGTCGTTTCCTAGCCCTGGTCAATAGCCATTGATTATTCAGCACTGCAGTTATTAGAGAAGCTTGATGTGCAGAAGCTAGAGCTCAGCTGGTGGCCAGGTTCACCACACAGGGTAATGAGAGGAGGACTCTGTGCGCACCGAAGCATAAGGGTCCTATTTTTAAACAAGGCCAGAGATGATCTTGAACAAAGAAACCCATAGGTACAACAGCTGAAAGTTCATACTCCAAGAGGCAGAGATGTAGGTCCTTTGAGAGTTGTTGAAATAAATCATCATTATCTACATTCACCTTCAATCAGTATCTATAATTTCACTAAGATTTACATGTGCCAAGACTGCTTCAAACAGCAAAACAAGATTTGTTTCTATTCCATGGTCTTTATTGCGTTGGGTGCAAACTAGTGATTCTTGGGGCCCCGTCTGAAGCTCAGAAATATTTGGCCACAACTACAGAGGTTCTTTGTTGGTTTATTTGAATATACTGTCAACATTTTCAGTTCAGTCACTCAGTTGTGTCTGACTCTTTGTGACCCCATGGACTGCAAAACGCCAGGCTTCCCTGTCCATCTGCTGCTGCTGCTGCGAAGTCGTTTCAGTCGTGTCCGCCTCTGTATGACCCCATAGACGCAGCCCACCAGGCTTCCCTGTCCCTGGGATTCTCCAGGCAAGAACACTGGAGTGGGATGCCACTTTCTTCACCAATGCATGAAAGTGAAAAGTGAAAGTGAAGTTGCTCAATCGTGTCCAACCCTCAGCGACCCCATGGACTGCAGTCTTTCAGGCTCCTCTGTCCATGGGATTTTCCAGGTAAGAGTACTGGAGTGGGGTGTCATTGCCTTCTCCATCCCTGTCCATCACCAACTCCCAAAGCTTGCTAAAACTCCTGTCCACCAAGTCGGTGATGCCATCCTACCATCTCATCTTCTGTCGTCCCCTTCTCCTCCTGCCTTCAATTTTTCACAACATCAGGGTCTTTTCCAGTGAGCCAGTTCTTCGCATCAGGTGGCCAAAGTAATGGAGTTTCAGCTTCAGCATCAGTCCTTCCAATGAACATTCAGGACTGATTTCCTTTAGGATTGACTGATTGGATCTCCTTGCAGTCCAAGGGACTCTTAAGAGCCTTCTCCAATACCGCTATTCAAAAGCATCAGTTCTTCGGTGCTCAGCCTTCTTTATAGTCTAACTCTCACCTCCATACATGACTATTGGAAAAACCATAGCTTTGACTAGATGGACCTTTGTTGGCAAAATAATGTCTCTGCTTTTTAATATGCTATCTAGGTTGGTCATAGTTTTCATCCAAAGAACAAGTGTCTTTTGATTTCATGGCTTCGGTCAGCATCTGCAGTGATTTTGGACCCAAAGAAAATAGTCTGTCACTGTTTCTAATGTCTCCCCATCTATATGCCATGAAGTGATGGGACCAGATGCCATAATCTTAGCTTTCTGAATGTTGAGTTTTAAGCCAACTTTTTCACTCTCCTCTTTCACTTTCAACAAGAGGGTCTTTAGTTCTTCGCTTTCTGCCATAAGGCTGGTGTCATCTGCGTATCTAAGGTTACTGATATTTCTCCCAGCAATCTTGATTCCAGCTTGTGCTTCATCCAGCCCAACATTTTGCATGATGTACTCTGCATATAAGTTAAATAAGCGGGGTGACAATATGTAGCCTTGACATACTCCTTTCCCAATTTGAAACCAGTCCACTGTTCCATGTCCAGTTCTAACTGTTGCTTCTTGACCTGCATACAGACTTCTTAGGAAGCAGGTAAGGTGGTCTGGTATTCCCGTCTCTTAAAAAATTCTCCACAGTTTGTTTTGATCCACACAGTCAAAGGTGTTGGCATAGTCAATAAAGCAGAAATAGATGTTTCTCTGGAACTCTCTTGCTTTTTTGATGATCCAGCAGATGCTGGCAATTTGATCTCTGGTTCCTCTGCCTTTTCTAAATCCAGCTTGAACATCTGGAAGTTCACAGTTCATGTACTGTTGAAGCCTGACTTGGAGAATTTTGAGCATTACTTTGCTAATGTGTGAGATGAGAGCAATTGTGTGGTAGTTTGAACATTCTTTGGCATTGTCTTTCTTTGGGATTGGAATGAAAACTGACCTTTTCCAGTCCTGTGGCCACTGCTGAGTTTTCCAAATTTTCCGGCATATTGAGAGCAGCACTTTAACAATATCATCTTTTAGGATTTGAAAAAATCAACATTTTAAGTCAGATTTCACACTCTTTCAATGCAGATGGCAAGCCTTGGTCAGTTAGCATTTTCTGCGTAATACCATTGATGGTCCTATGATTCTAGGGTTCAGAAACTTGGGCTGGGCTCAGCCAGGTGGCTCTCCTGGTCTGGGATGTCTTAGCTGATCTCGTGATTGTGGTCAGCTGTCCGATCAGAATGGGGCTGGCTGGTGGAGTGCAGCCTCAACTGGGACAACAGACTCTGTTCCATCAGGTCTCCTCCCCTAGGAGGCTAGCCTGGGCTTGTTCACACAGGCTCTAAGAGCAAGAACAGGGTGTGCAAGACTTCTTGAAGCCTGGGCTCAAAACTTACACATGCCATTACTTCTGCTGCATTCTAGTGGCCAAAGCAACTTCACAGACTGGCCTAGATTCAAGGGATAGAAAAAGACTTCATTTCTGGATAGGAGGGGAATAATTTGTGGCCAATTTTGCAAATTTACAAACAGCTTATGTTTAAAAAAAGTCAGTAGGACTTCCCTGGTGGTTAAGAATCCACTGCCAATGCAGGGGACGTGGGTTTTATCCCCAGACAGGGAAGGAAGATCTCACATGCCACAGAGCAACTGAGTCCATGCACCACAACTACTGAGGCTGTGCTCTAGAACCCGGGAGCCGCAACTACTGAGCCCATGTGCCGCAACTACTGGAAACTTGGGGGCAACTAAGCCCTTGTGCCCTCGCGCCCAAGCTCCGCAACAAGAGAAGCCATTGCTGTGATAAGCCCAAATACCGCAATGGAGAGTAGCCCCCTCTTGCTGCAACTAGAGAAAATCCGCACACAGCAATGAAGACCCAGCGAGCCATAAATAAACAAATAAAAATTAATTAATTAATTTTAAAAAGACATCAACAGATGTGAACACAGTGTTCTAGATCCTAAAGGAAGCTTCTCCCTATGAGGGTGATGTCAGCACCCCTCTGCACAAGCTGTGCCCTTGGGATTCATTTACACAATCATCTGGCCCTGAGGACCCAACAGGGTTTGCCATTCCTGATCCTAGAATAAGTCCTGAGCCAGTGTATCACAAAGCCCCATCCCAGCCATGACTGCTATCTCTGACAGGAATTACTGGAATTATATACCAAACCCTGGGGTCACGTTTCACTTCTCAGAACATCTCCTTTCAGTCCATCCTATCTCCCTCCCCCCAATAAATAGCCCACTTCTTACTATGAGAGTCAGTGAGGGAAGGAGATGACTCTTCAGCACATGGAAGACCCAGGAAAGAGCAGCTTTGGAGCCAATGGACTTGGGTTCTCCTCAAAGCTCAAGGATCCCCATTTATTTAGTCTCTCTAAGCCTGTTTCTCTTCTGTAAGACCGTACCTGCTATGTTTGCATACTTCTCCTTGAAAAATAATTATGTTAAATAATCCAAACATTTTGCATAAATATGAACCTGTTTTTAGTGTAACAGAAAGTTAGCCACCCCCCCAAAAGAAACATAAGTAATAACAACCCAGAAAAGCACTCAGAGAAATGAGTGGTTAAGGTCATTTTCCTGCTCAGCTGTGAGTTTACATCAGGCTCCCTACAACAACAATAACAATTCAAGACTCCGGTGCAGAAGTGATTTGCTGAAAGATCCAGAGACCCAAGGGCCCAGGGGGCTGTTTTAGGACTTGAATTTAAAAACTTACATGCCCCAAATCCCAGAAACACCTGCAGTGCTTGCTGCGCCTTGGTTGGCCTTGGGAGAGCCTGCAGTGCCACCTGCTGGCCGAGAATGCCAGGGACAGGGTTATCCGCCTTGCGCAGAGCAGGGTTACTGAGCTAAGTCCAGGACAAGATCTGCACCCTAAGGGACCTGCAAGCATCACTCAGTGGTAAGCCAGCAAAGCCGGGGTCCCCTAACACTCACTTGAGATCCAGCTCTGCAGCCCCTGCCCCCTTCAGAGCTCCCAAACACCTTCTCCTTAACCTCCCTAACCCTCCAAACACCTTCTCCTAACCCTCAGTTCCCTCGTTTGCAAAATGGAAATGATGTCAATCCCTGGAGGTGGCTGTTAGGGGCAAATACACAGACCCAGAAAAAACCCTCAAAGCCTGGCAGCAGAGTGTGCAACAAGCAGCAGCTATTGATGTTAGGCCTGAATTTCCACTGAATCAAATAACAGAGCAGGAATAACCAATAGTGTCCCCCCATCCATCAGCAGTGAGATACTCAAGAATTACTACTGGCCAGGCTCCAAGACCCTTAGATGTACTGAACATTTTTAAACCTCAAGTATTCCCATAAAGGAACTTTAAAGGTGGTGCTAGTGGTAAAGGACCTTCCTGCCAGTGCAAGAGACTAAGAGACGTGGGCTTGATACCTGGGTCAGGAAGATCCCCTGGAGGAGGGTGTGGCAACCCACTCTAGTATTCTTGCCTAGAGAATCCCATGAACAGAGGAGGCTGGCAGGCTATAAGTCCACAGGGTCCATAGGCAAAGAGTCAGACATGATCGAAGCAAATTAGCATGCATGTATGCATTTCCATACAGTCAGTAACATTTCACAGATAAGGAAAGCTCAGGGAGATTAAGCAGCTTGGTCGAGGACAGCTAGAAGCAAATAACAGGACAAAAAATTCAAAAGCCAGAAACCTGTATCTAGATGTAAGACAAATTTTCTTCCTGGATGGATATTGGCAGGTCAGATCTCCCTCACCCCCACACCTTTCTTCCTGGATAATCTATTTAAAAGGGGAAACTAAGAGAATCAAAGAGTTGGACATGACTTAGCCACTGAACAACCATAACAGAGCAAATCAAATAGTTTTGTTTTCCCCCAAAGATCCTCCTCCACACTTTTACTACCCAACAAGCTCCTTGGCCGCAGGGTCTGCACTTGGCTCTGGGGCTCAAAAGCACGGAGTTCCAGGGTACGGTCCAAAACTGACCCATGTGAACCGGGCCAGGTGAGGGCCCAGAAAGAGGCATATCCTCCAGATGAGTGAGTGGAGCTTCCAAAATGCAGGGGAATTATGCACGAGGCTTGTAAAATGTAACAAGCTGTTCTCCGCCCTGCGCCCAAGAATCTTAAAGGTTTATACAGAGGCTTTAGAGGGGTTTAGTCATCCAGAGGGCCTGGGACAACACATTGTTCTCAAGGGTACCTCCTTGAAATTGTTTCCACTGCCATTTGGTGGGCAGAAGGTACTTTTCCAGGATAGGGGAGGAGCCTCCAACTCTCCAGGCTTAGTTCCAGAGTCCAGCGGAGGTCAGATCCTCTCCTCCTGGCCCCACTTCCAGGCTTCCCACGACCCACATCTCCCAAGACCACCCACTCAGCCGCCCCAGGCGCCCCCTCCTTCCCATTTGCCTCCTCCACCCACACCTTCATGCTCTGCAGTTTAACATGGTCATCAAACTGTGTCGCTCCCTTCATTGAAGATGAAGACCCTTCAATGCTTACTCACCGCAGCTAGAATAAAATCTGCTGATCTGCGCAGCACACACCCCCACCCCCACCCCCTGCAACTTTTTCCAGGCCCCTTCAAGCCCCTCACTCCTTGCAGTCCCAGCCACTCAGGCCTCCTGAGTTTCCCGTCCCCAGTCCACCATTCACATTGCTGTCTTCCTCCTTGGGACCTGCACCCAGTGCTCCCTCGACTTGGTGCCTTCTCCCCAGAAGCTCTGTGTCTGCTCCTTGGCACCTTTCAGACGTCCAATGCCTCCTTCTCCCGGAAGCCTTTCTGATCACCCCTTGCCCACCACAGATTCACGATGCTGGCTTCCACTGGCAACCTGTTCTCTGTCCATCAGCCCCACCCAACTCTAAGCCCCCTAAAGGCAGGGACCATTTCCAAGCCATTCACCTGCATGATCTGGCAAAGGAGAGGGCAGAAAAATATTTGAAGAAGGGAGGGAAGGAATGAGACGACGGAAACAGCCTTCATGGGTGATCAATCAGTGATTATTAACGTAGTTTGTAATGGTAACAGCTGACACCAGGATGGGCCCGCTCTGAGCTCTGCACTGTTCAAACTTCACATGTCAGTGCATTTAACCCTCGCATTGTGCCCCCAGTATAGTATCCCCATCTTACACGTGCAGGGACTGAGGCTCAGGTTAGGTTGCCCAGTGTCTTCAGGAAGCAAACAGTGTGCCTTGACCATGAACCTGGGCTTCCCTCCAGAGTTCATGCTCTCAGCCCCCACAAAGGGGGCCCTAAATGTCCATTTCATGAGGAAAAGGACACCCCCCTCTGCAGGGAATACAAGGCAGATACTTAAAGATGGGTTTTTGTGTCTATTGACATAGACATGTCCTTGATGGGACAGTGGGTGAAAAAAGCAAATGAAGAGCATGAGAAATGGTATATTTCCCGCTAAACTGGTAAATAAGAGATGTTACAATCATCAGCAATTACAACCACCACCAAGGTGAGCTGGTGAGCCCCGAAGGAAGTCAGAAAGGAAAGAATACCTGCCATCTAGCACCATCAGATTGCAGCCACTCCCCACAATGAGCCCTGAGGAAATGCAGGATGTGAAAACATAGGATGCTGGCCCCAGAAAATGGAGGTACATATCAGGGGAATGATTTCAGTGAGCCCAGTCTTTCCCACCTTCCCATACAAAGAAAAGCGCCCAATTCTTTGAGATAATCTGGTTTTCTTTAACAATAACCTTTTCACATTCAGACTATCTGCCCTTTGATGTGAAACTTCAGTATAACCTGGCTCTTCCCCTTGCCTCCTTGAAGCAATTCTCTCTGGATTCCTTGAGATGCTGCCTTCCAAGCTTGAAGTCCTAAAAATTCCTGCCAAATGAAACATAGCTCTCGACTTTTAGGTTGTGAATATTTTTTAAGTCAACAAATACATATCATAATCCCATTTTGGGGGGAAAACATCAAACAAAACAACCACCAGATGTGATTGTTCAGACATAGAAAGGTGGCTGAAAGGCCACGCAAACCTGGCCACTGCGGGGAGGGCATCTGCATTGTCTTGCTCCAGGCTCTGGGCACATGGAATTCTCTGAGACCTACCAAGGCTGTCTTATCTAGGGCTCACTTATTTGTTTAATGCCTGTCTCTGTAAAGACATTAAGCAATTAAGAATAAATTGAAAAAAGTTGATTTTCCCTGGTGCAAAAGAAAAAAAAAAGATGAGAACCTTCTCATCACCACTCTCCTTTTCTTAGAGCAGTTAATTCTTCCTTTGCCCCTTTGAGTTGTATGCAAACGTTTTAAAGGCAAACTAAGCTACTTGCCAGTTTTTGCGACCCAGGAAAATGTTAGTTAAGAGTCTGAGAGCTGTCTCCTTGAAATGTGAACATCAAGGAAGACAGCAGCCTATCTCCTAGTCCGGGTGGGGGTTTCACTGCAGCGGCCAGCTCCGTGTTTTCATTACAGGTTTGTCACAGAGAAGGGAGTAGTGTCTATTCCCTTGGATAGACAATTAGCAAGGACAAACGACCTCCCCAGCTACCAGTGGATTGGGGGTGAGCTACATGTGACAAATGGTGCTGTCAAGTCCTCTTACCTGAGAACTAGTTATTTTTTGTCTTCAGATGAAGCGTAGATTCAGCTGCATAAAAGGAGGAACTTCCCATCTTGCAGTCTCTAGTGAATTGCCTGTGATCTGCATCACATTCTATTATACTCTATCAATTCTATAATAACTTGATGTTTATTCAATAATGAAACTCTTTTGTTTTTCTTATCCTTTTGTGGAAAGATTTTCTGGGTCGGCAGATTTTGTCTTGAATTCCTCCCACCACCCTTCCCTGCCTGGCATCTCCTCTCTGCTGGAACATAAGCTCCCTGGGGCCTTCTCTTCCTACTTCACTGCTGTGTGCCCAGCACTTAGGAGGTGCTCAAAATGTGTTTATTGAATGAATAAATGATGTTGCTGGATGTGTCCTTTGAGCTTTATTTTTTACAGTGAGCAAATGTTACCCATTACAATAACTAATGTATTCTTAATTATTAATTAATATTGAAGTATTCTTGCCTGGAAAATCCCATGGACAGAGGAGCCTGGTAGGCTACACAGTCCATGGGGTGACAAAGAGTCAGACATGACTGAGCAACTTCATTTTCACTTTCTTTCTTTTACAATAATTAAAGCAAAAACAAACAATGAAGCCTTTAAAGACTCCATAGTTGCCCGTAGAACAGGCAGCAGCTGGTTTGCTTTACGGATACTGATTTTATTTCCTGTTAATCCCCATGCTTCTCAGACATGAGTCAGTAATTTTTAAATCGTTCTTTCTAAGTACTTCAGACGTTCTTATTAGCAACCCTCCAGACATGGAACAAAAAAAAAGGAATCTTCATGCATCATGGTTCCAACTAATTGAGACCTTTCCTGAGTACTGAGAAGTGATCATTTCTATCTTAAAGGCAGTAGAGGGGAGATTCCTAGGAAACCAGCAAGTTCATCCTCTACAAGCTATTGCTTTTCTCAGCGGTGGTTTTATAAGTCGCATCTCTCTCCCTAGGTGGCTTCATTGGACTGGACAGCTCAGGTCCCACACCCTGTGCCCCTCACACACACTCAAAGCCTTTAGTCGTGTCCAGCCCACACCATTCAACCTCTTCTCAGAATGAATGAATGAAGAGAAACAGTAATAATAATAATGATGGCCACTGTGCTTACCACGATCAGCTTTCAAGAAGGCACTGTGCCAAGCACCCAGCTACATGAAATTTCTCTTCTTCACAGCAGCTGTGTGATATGGTTGCTACTATTATTCTCATCTTACAGATAAGAAAACTGAGGTTCCGAGATGTTGAGTGACTTAACCAGTTACATGGTCAGTGCACCTCAAAGGGGGGGACACCCCCGCCAGGCAATCTGACCCCAAGGCCCCAGCTCTTGGCCCCAAGCCATAAAATGCTATTCGTTTCAAAACAAATTTCTGGAGGCTGGAGGTCTGAGATCAGGATGGCAACATGGTCAAGTTCTGCTGAGAATTCTCTTCCTGGCTGTAGACTGCCTTCTTGTTCTGCCCTCTTGCTGCAGAGAGACTGAGAGACTGGTGGCTCTTCCTCTTCCTATAAGGGCACTAATACAAATATATGGACCTAACCCTTACGACCTAACCTAACTGTATTTACCTTCCAAATGCCCGATCTCCAAACAGTATTGTATTGAGGGTTAGTGCCTTAACATATGAATTTGGGGAAAGACCCCTTCAGTCTATAACATTTCTCACCAAGAAACTGGATTAAATAAATCATGACAGAATGTTCTACAGCTTTTAAATAATATTCCACAATTATGTTCCAACAGGAAAGACATTAGTGAGAGATTAAGTGAAAAAGTCATATTATGATGTATATATTCAGCATGATTCCATTTATATCAGTACAAGGGGCAAGGATCTCAAATCCATACCCTGACCAGAGGGTTACTGACCACTAAGATTCATACAAACTACAGTAGAGAGGGAAGGAGAGAGCTGGGTAGACAAAAAAGAAAGAAATGCCAGCCACATTTCCATGTCTTGAGTCTTCTCTGTGCCAAACTCAGTTCTGCAAGTACTGAAATATATTATCTCCTTTAACCTTCACAGTAACCCTTTGAGATAAGTGTTGTTACTCCCAC
Organism: Neotragus moschatus; assembly: GCA_006410615.1. Taxonomy (NCBI): domain Eukaryota; kingdom Metazoa; phylum Chordata; class Mammalia; order Artiodactyla; family Bovidae; genus Neotragus; species Neotragus moschatus. Next base: position 1,369,822 of record SJYA01001955.1, on the reverse strand, counting down.
TTCTTACAAGTGAGGAAACCACCAGCTTAGACAGTTGGAATCACTTAACAGAGATTCTAAACCAGGCCTGCACCGCATCAAAGTTATGATGCTAACTCACGAAACAACAAAGTCTTATTTTCACTGTATCGCCACTGCTGGCGCACGGCAGGTGTTCAAAATAATGAATGCTGATTGGAAATGAGCAGAGAGGAGGCATGAAGCCATACGTGGGAATGGGTAGTTCGGTTTGCTTTGGAAAAGGGGACTGAAGCAGGAGGTGGAGAATGGTGGAGGGAAACAAGTAGGTGGGCTGCAGCCAACAGTTAAGACCCAGGCTTCCCCTGAGAGGTAGGAGGCAAGGGTGTGTGCCAAGAGGGAAGGCATCAGGGCAAGAGGGAGGACCCCAGGTGGGCAGAAAATGTTTAGAATAGGCACTGCAGAATCTGACAGAGAAAGAGAACTGGAATAAATACACAGGTACAATCAGAATATGTAATTGGAGAAAATGAGGCAATTTGTCCCAAATACTGTCCACTTTTTATTTTAACACAGTCTGTCTGCCAGATCTACCTTCCCACATTCCTACAGAAATAAGCCACAGTGAGTAACTCTGAGGCCCTGGACCCCCCAGGCAGATTCCCCTGGAAACTGGGGCAGAGTAATTCCTCCATCAGAAGGGAAAAATCTTTTCTTCTTCTTCCAGCACCCCAACCCCCTTTCTGTTTCAACCCCCTCACATACACATTGACTTGTTCCCCTTCCCCCTGGTACACGTGCACTTCCCATGTGACACTCACCACCACACTTGGGCACACGGCCCCATCCACTTGCTGGAATTACTATTCACCCATACCATCCCCCCAGCCATCCTCCTCTACCTCCCTGCCAATAGAACCCCAATTGTGTTCAGGAGGACAGTGTGCCTGCTCTGATCTAAGCCAAGTCTCTTTCTTTGCAGGATCTTCAAATTCCAGACTCCCCTGCAGCTAACAGTATAGGTTCTACCCAGTGAGACAAGGTGGGGGCAGGTTAGGGGGCGATCTTGAGGTACTAAATTTGGGCACATGGATTCCCATCCCTTTATTGTGCACCCTTCTGGTCAGCATGGCTATAATTTCTCTTTGCAGCTAGGTTTCTGGGTACTAATTTCTTTCTGCCAACTGGATGCACTCATAAAATATTTTGAAGGCAGAGGCATCCTCCTGTGGCTTGGGTTGTTTGCTGCTGGTTAACAAGTTGGCAGAGATGTGGGGTTTTCTGCAGCACAATCCAGGTGTCCAGTTGCCAGCCCACGAGTGTGGACAGTAAGTGGGGACAGAAGCCGCAGCCTGACCCTTCCTTCTGGTATCCAGTGGCCTGTTTTGTGGAAGGCAGCTGCAGTGGCAGCTTTCTGATCCTGGGGTCACTGTCTCTGGCAGTGTGCTCTAAAATTCATTCTTTTCGCTAGCTTGCCCGACACTCACCTTCCTGCTTTTGACTGAGGGGCCACTCCCCTTGCCCACCGGTGTTGCTCTAACCAGTCTTTCCTGGGGGCCCGGCCTAATGTCCATTCCTCCAGCTTTTCCAGGGGTTTTCCAAGCAATAATTCTCCATGCTATTTCCCGCCCGCCCCCCCCCTACTCCTGCTTAAAACTAGCAAAGATCTAGAAACACTGTGGATCCTTAGTTTCAACCAAAAGTGCTACCAGGGGTCAGGCATGAGAAGAGGATGAGGATAAGAGGCCTTGGGGAAGGCTTCGTTTCTGTAAGCCTCAGTTTCTTCTGCAGAATGGAGACCAAAGATTAGTATCTTTATTGCAGGAATACTGTTGTAGATTGCAGTTCCTAAAGATGGTCACGACAATATTTCCCACTTCACAAGCCCTGCCACCCGTGATCTTGCCACTTCCCATCAAGTCGGAGGAATCTAACCCCTTCACTCTTGAATCTGGGCTGGGCTGGGCTGGCCTCCGACTCGCTCGAAACCAACGTGATGAGTCAGGGTCCTTGGGGTGGAATTAACCCGGTGTCAGACAGAGTTCGCGTCTCCAGCCCTCTCATTGGGCGCTGGGTTACAGCTCCGGCCCCGCCCATTCCGCGCGCGGCTCCAGCTCCGCCCTCNGCTACGAGGCCCTCTGGGGGAAAACTTCTGGCAGATGGAACAGCAGATGCCAGGGCCTGTTGGGCCTGGCCTGTCCTTAAAGCAGCAGGGAAGCTGGGCAGCTGGAATGGGAAGCAGGAAGGAGAAGGGTGGTGGTGGTGGTGTTGTCTGGAGGGCCCAGGGGGTTAGTGCACAGACGCTTTAGCTTCCAGGAGGCCTCTGAGGGGGGCCGGTGCTATAATCCCACCTTGGATTTCACAGGCTGTCTCTGGCCACTCTGTTGAGGGGTCAAAGGTGGGATTGGGGGACAGCTAGGAGGAATCCATCACAGTTACCCAGGGAAGAGGTGAGGAGCTTGGGCCAGGGTGATAGGAGTGTTGGGTGGGGAGGGGAGGGGGGTTGAGTTTGGACCTGGTGGGGTCGGCTGATGGCTGGTTGTGGGAGTCAGTGACTCAGGTTTCAGGCAGAGCATCTGGGAGGATGAGGTTTGCCTAAACAGGGACAGTTGTGACCTGGAGAGGAGCATGTGGGTGGGAGTGGGTCAGGAGCTCTTCCGGACGTGTTGTGAATATGTGACCGTGGACATCACGGCCAAGGCAGATGCGCCAGCTCAGAGTTCAGGGAGACGCGCATCTGGGTCACCACCCGAGGTGAGGTGTCAGCAGGGCCCAGCTGATGTCATGCGGGGGTTTGGACCGCTTCTCGCTCCCAGTGCCCTCCCTTGGTGGACACACGTGGTGACTAGAGAGGAAACCCAGCACCCACCTATGCCTCCAGAGCAGGGTGGGGCTAGAGGACCACTGCCTCGTTCGGTTTGGAGGCTGCTGCTCTGGATATATGTGTATCATTTAATTTCATTCCTGGGGTCTCCGTGATGCATGTCATTGTCCCTACCCCTCAACCCCTGCCTTGCCAGCTTTTGAGGTATGCCTGTGTCCCCCGCATGTTCTAAAAATATAAGGAAATGGCCTCCGCTTCAAAGTCCATAACCGGAGCTGGCTGACCCAGATCCTGTCCTTGAGAAGAGCTCTGTGAGGTCTGTCATCAGAGCTGAAGCAATCCTTTGATGAAAAAGCACTCTCCACATGGAAGAGTTTCGTCTTTTTAATCCAATATTGTTTTTGTTTCTCTCGAACGTCCCAGGCCTTGTAGATGCTCAATAAATGTTAATGGACACCCTACACAGTAAATAATTTCTCTGCAAACCCCCAATGCTGCATTTATGGCCTGGGAGCTGGCCCTCCCCCTCTATCTGTTCAGATCTCAGGGATAAGTCTTGATTCCGAAAGTAAATATAGCTTCTGCTCCCATTATTTCACACCCGCTGTCTTGTAGAGTCTAGCCTGGTTGTCATGTGCATAAGACAACACCCATTTGTTTTCTTACAGTCAGGGAGGTCAAAAGCCCATGAGGTTTCATAGGGGCTAACCTCAGTGCATCAGCAGGGCTGGGTCCTTCCAGTTGCTCTGGTGGTGGTGGTTTAGTTGTGTCTGACTCTTGTGATCCCCATGGACTCTATGTAGCCCACCAGGGTCATCTCTGTCTATGAGACTTTCCAGGCAAGAATATTGGAGTGGGTTGCCATTTCCTTCTCCAGAGTATATTCCTGACCCAGGGATTGAACCTGGGTCTTCTGCATTGCAGGCAGATTCTTTACTATCTGAGTTGTCAGGAAAGCCATTTCCTGTCTTTTCCAGCTTCTAGAGGTGCCTGCATCCGTTGGCTTGCCCCTTTCCTCCATCTTCAGAGGGAGTAGCACCAGCCTCTGCAAATCTGACTCTGCTTCTGTCCTCATGTCAGCTTCTCTGACCCTGCTGTCTCCCTCCCTTCACTTACAAGGACCCTTGTGATCACACTGGCCCCACTCAGAAGATCCAGGATGATTTGCCCATCTTAGGATCCTTAACTGAATCCTACCTGCAAAACCCTTTTGTCACATAAGGTAACATATTCACAGGTTCCAGGGCCTAGGAACTAGACATCTTTGGGGCCATCATTTTGCCCATCACATGTGGTACCCAGCCCTTCAGTGCACTCTGGTATAGCAGGCATTAGCCTCATCTCTCATTGGATAATAAAGAGCAGAACATCACATGATTCTGGAGGTGGTAATGTGGGGATGACCACTCACATCCTTACTCCTGCCCTCAAGTGTCTCCCTTTCTTTGGTTTGTGTGCAGGACCCCAGCAAAATCACTGTGACCACAGGCAGCAATAACAAGGGCACAGAGGAGAAAAAACTAAGCAAGTCGCAGCAGCTGAAAAAGATTTTTCAAGAATATGGTGCCGTGGCGGTGTCACTGCACATTGGAATCTCATTAATCTCCTTGGGAATGTTTTACATGGTTATTTCAAGGTAAGATGGGGACAGTAATAGGTATTTGTTTTTTGCTATCATGTAAGAGTCTTTGGGAATAAGAACTTTCTTCCTAAGACTTAGTTTTCATGTAGCTACTTTTATTTACATTCTTAAAAAATACTGTAAATCTCATAGCCAAATTGAGTGCTTAACTTAGTCCCTTGCTATAGTAAATATCTTTTGTGTTTCTATGTCTGTCTGTCTCTCTCCCCTCCAGTGGTGTGGACATGTCAGCTGTCCTGCTTAAACTCGGCTTTAAAGAGTCACTGGTCCAGTCGAAAATGGCAGCCGGCACAAGCACCTTTGTGGTGGCCTATGCCATCCACAAGCTGTTCGCACCTGTGAGGATCAGTATTACCTTAGTTTCTGTGCCCTTGATTGTCAGATACTTTCGGAAAGTGGGAATTTTTAAACCTCCAGCGGCAAAGCCTTGATGAACTCTTCAACTGTGGGCCTGAAAACCTATTTCTTTTAAATGACACATGCTAGGGTGGTTTTAGGATGTAGGTTTTGTGGTGGGTGGGTAGCAGGGGCTAAATGTTGCATTCTCATGAATAGGATTTACAAAAATTCAGGGTTTCACATCATTGTAGTTTTTCTGCTTTAAAAAAGTTTGGGTAATGCTATTCATCACAGGGCTTGTCTGCCGCCTCTAAAAATGTCAGTAGAACACCACCAATGAGTTGTCATCTCAGACAAAACTGTCAGCCAGGAAATGTTCCTTCAGAAGACCATTGGTGAGGGTCTGCCTGCAAGAGCCTCAGGGGTTCATCTTTGCTCAGATTCTTAAAGGGTAGTGATTCATTAAGCTGACTTTTAAAATTCCCCTTCCTCCCATACTTGTCAGGCTGCCTGCAGTTTAATATGCAATATTGTGCAAAACAGAGTCCAGTGCTACAATTAATGAAGCAAAATTGAGGACTTCCCAATATATAATCAGGATCTATATTAGCATCAACACTCTGACATTCATTACACTTGTTTCGGCAAAAAGAACAAACAAGTATTTCTGGTATGTCTCACTGATTCCCAAACATCTTCAAATCTGGACATGCAGAGCCTGCCGCAGCTGGTTTTTCACAAATTTCATTAAGGTAGGTCAGACTCATTTGTCTTTTTAGGTAAAAAATGGAAACTTTGTCCAATAGTAATGGCATCAGTTGGCTCCACTGCGTGTATATGGAAAGCTGAGACAATCTTGGCCTAACTCACTCTGTCTCAGACTTCAGACATTCCAGAATCACTGTCACAATGTTTACACTGAGTTGCTACTTCTATTTTTTAATTGAGTTAAATTTATATGTGTAAAAAAAGATTTTTTATCACTCTCTAAAAAAGAGAGCAACTAGCAGTTGCTGTAAGAGGCAACTACGAAATATATAATACAGTAATAATACACGCCAGGGAGGGATGGAGCCAGTTTACCAGATTAAAGGGGGTGTGACCTGAGACCCCACATTCTCTGTTAGGGACATTTAAGAATAGAAATTGAAACNTTAAAGCAGCAGGGAAGCTGGGCAGCTGGAATGGGAAGCAGGAAGGAGAAGGGTGGTGGTGGTGGTGTTGTCTGGAGGGCCCAGGGGGTTAGTGCACAGACGCTTTAGCTTCCAGGAGGCCTCTGAGGGGGGCCGGTGCTATAATCCCACCTCGGATTTCACAGGCTGTCTCTGGCCACTCTGTTGAGGGGTCAAAGGTGGGATTGGGGGACAGCTAGGAGGAATCCATCACAGTTACCCAGGGAAGAGGTGAGGAGCTTGGGCCAGGGTGATAGGAGTGTTGGGTGGGGAGGGGAGGGGGGTTGAGTTTGGACCTGGTGGGGTCGGCTGATGGCTGGTTGTGGGAGTCAGTGACTCAGGTTTCAGGCAGAGCATCTGGGAGGATGAGGTTTGCCTAAACAGGGACAGTTGTGACCTGGAGAGGAGCATGTGGGTGGGAGTGGGTCAGGAGCTCTTCCGGACGTGTTGTGAATATGTGACCGTGGACATCACGGCCAAGGCAGATGCGCCAGCTCAGAGTTCAGGGAGACGCGCATCTGGGTCACCACCCGAGGTGAGGTGTCAGCAGGGCCCAGCTGATGTCATGCGGGGGTTTGGACCGCTTCTCGCTCCCAGTGCCCTCCCTTGGTGGACACACGTGGTGACTAGAGAGGAAACCCAGCACCCACCTATGCCTCCAGAGCAGGGTGGGGCTAGAGGACCACTGCCTCGTTCGGTTTGGAGGCTGCTGCTCTGGATATATGTGTATCATTTAATTTCATTCCTGGGGTCTCCGTGATGCATGTCATTGTCCCTACCCCTCATCCCCTGCCTTGCCAGCTTTTGAGGTATGCCTGTGTCCCCGCATGTTCTAAAAATATAAGGAAATGGCCTCCGCTTCAAAGTCCATAACCGGAGCTGGCTGACCCAGATCCTGTCCTTGAGAAGAGCTCTGTGAGGTCTGTCATTAGAGCTGAAGCAATCCTTTGATGAAAAAGCACTCTCCACATGGAAGAGTTTCGTCTTTTTAATCCAATATTGTTTTTGTTTCTCTCGAACGTCCCAGGCCTTGTAGATGCTCAATAAATGTTAATGGACACCCTACACAGTAAATAATTTCTCTGCAAACCCCCAATGCTGCATTTATGGCCTGGGAGCTGGCCCTCCCCCTGTATCTGTTCAGATCTCAGGGATAAGTCTTGATTCCGAAAGTAAATATAGCTTCTGCTCCCATTATTTCACACCCGCTGTCTTGTAGAGTCTAGCCTGGTTGTCATGTGCATAAGACAACACCCATTTGTTTTCTTACAGTCAGGGAGGTCAAAAGCCCATGAGGTTTCATAGGGGCTAACCTCAGTGCATCAGCAGGGCTGGGTCCTTCCAGTTGCTCTGGTGGTGGTGGTTTAGTTGTGTCTGACTCTTGTGACCCCCATGGACTCTATGTAGCCCACCAGGGTCATCTCTGTCTATGAGACTTTCCAGGCAAGAATATTGGAGTGGGTTGCCATTTCCTTCTCCAGAGTATATTCCTGACCCAGGGATTGAACCTGGGTCTTCTGCATTGTAGGCAGATTCTTTACTATCTGAGTTGTCAGGAAAGCCATTTCCTGTCTTTTCCAGCTTCGAGAGGTGCCTGCATCCGTTGGCTTGCCCCTTTCCTCCATCTTCAGAGGGAGTAGCACCAGCCTCTGCAAATCTGACTCTGCTTCTGTCCTCATGTCAGCTTCTCTGACCCTGCTGTCTCCCTCCCTTCACTTACAAGGACCCTTGTGATCACACTGGCCCCACTCAGAAGATCCAGGATGATTTGCCCATCTTAGGATCCTTAACTGAATCCTACCTGCAAAACCCTTTTGTCACATAAGGTAACATATTCACAGGTTCCAGGGCCTAGGAACTAGACATCTTTGGGGCCATCATTTTGCCCATCACATGTGGTACCCAGCCCTTCAGTGCACTCTGGTATAGCAGGCATTAGCCTCATCTCTCATTGGATAATAAAGAGCAGAACATCACATGATTCTGGAGGTGGTAATGTGGGGATGACCACTCACATCCTTACTCCTGCCCTCAAGTGTCTCCCTTTCTTTGGTTTGTGTGCAGGACCCCAGCAAAATCACTGTGACCACAGGCAGCAATAACAAGGGCACAGAGGAGAAAAAACTAAGCAAGTCGCAGCAGCTGAAAAAGATTTTTCAAGAATATGGTGCCGTGGCGGTGTCACTGCACATTGGAATCTCATTAATCTCCTTGGGAATGTTTTACATGGTTATTTCAAGGTAAGATGGGGACAGTAATAGGTATTTGTTTTTTGCTATCATGTAAGAGTCTTTGGGAATAAGAACTTTCTTCCTAAGACTTAGTTTTCATGTAGCTACTTTTATTTACATTCTTAAAAAATACTGTAAATCTCATAGCCAAATTGAGTGCTTAACTTAGTCCCTTGCTATAGTAAATATCTTTTGTGTTTCTATGTCTGTCTGTCTCTCTCCCCTCCAGTGGTGTGGACATGTCAGCTGTCCTGCTTAAACTCGGCTTTAAAGAGTCACTGGTCCAGTCGAAAATGGCAGCCGGCACAAGCACCTTTGTGGTGGCCTATGCCATCCACAAGCTGTTCGCACCTGTGAGGATCAGTATTACCTTAGTTTCTGTGCCCTTGATTGTCAGATACTTTCGGAAAGTGGGAATTTTTAAACCTCCAGCGGCAAAGCCTTGATGAACTCTTCAACTGTGGGCCTGAAAACCTATTTCTTTTAAATGACACATGCTAGGGTGGTTTTAGGATGTAGGTTTTGTGGTGGGTGGGTAGCAGGGGCTAAATGTTGCATTCTCATGAATAGGATTTACAAAAATTCAGGGTTTCACATCATTGTAGTTTTTCTGCTTTAAAAAAGTTTGGGTAATGCTATTCATCACAGGGCTTGTCTGCCGCCTCTAAAAATGTCAGTAGAACACCACCAATGAGTTGTCATCTCAGACAAAACTGTCAGCCAGGAAATGTTCCTTCAGAAGACCATTGGTGAGGGTCTGCCTGCAAGAGCCTCAGGGGTTCATCTTTGCTCAGATTCTTAAAGGGTAGTGATTCATTAAGCTGACTTTTAAAATTCCCCTTCCTCCCATACTTGTCAGGCTGCCTGCAGTTTAATATGCAATATTGTGCAAAACAGAGTCCAGTGCTACAATTAATGAAGCAAAATTGAGGACTTCCCAATATATAATCAGGATCTATATTAGCATCAACACTCTGACATTCATTACACTTGTTTCGGCAAAAAGAACAAACAAGTATTTCTGGTATGTCTCACTGATTCCCAAACATCTTCAAATCTGGACATGCAGAGCCTGCCGCAGCTGGTTTTTCACAAATTTCATTAAGGTAGGTCAGACTCATTTGTCTTTTTAGGTAAAAAATGGAAACTTTGTCCAATAGTAATGGCATCAGTTGGCTCCACTGCGTGTATATGGAAAGCTGAGACAATCTTGGCCTAACTCACTCTGTCTCAGACTTCAGACATTCCAGAATCACTGTCACAATGTTTACACTGAGTTGCTACTTCTATTTTTTAATTGAGTTAAATTTATATGTGTAAAAAAAGATTTTTTATCACTCTCTAAAAAAGAGAGCAACTAGCAGTTGCTGTAAGAGGCAACTACGAAATATATAATACAGTAATAATACACGCCAGGGAGGGATGGAGCCAGTTTACCAGATTAAAGGGGGTGTGACCTGAGACCCCACATTCTCTGTTAGGGACATTTAAGAATAGAAATTGAAACACACACACTCAGATTGAGACTTTCTCTGCAGAATAGTCAGAAGCAGGCAACAGAGAAGGAATGTCTTCTGGCAGGCTTCAGCGTCACTGACAGCCGCCCCGCCTCAGGCCAGGTTCCTGCAGAGCACCCGCTCCACACCCGGGAACCCCACTGTAGCCCGTCTGCCCCTCTTGCCATGGATGAGGAGTTGTGTTTAATTTCTCTGGCTCCCAGGTTTACTTTTTATTTTAGTTTTTTGGCTTGATTAACTACACTTGTGACAATCAGAAAACTAAAACAACTGTAAACTGTCCTGGTTTTACTGAGCTCTGACTATTGGCATTTTCCTAGTTAGACCTTAGTAATCCATGTCAATCAGTTATTTCAGTTAACTTTTAAAAGTATCTTCGTGGGACAGATTCTCCACTTGCAAGATCTTTAAAGTGAATCAGCTATTTTCTCCCCTTTTAAAGCAGTTAGCCCGTTGCCAAAAAGTTTTAGCCATTTACAGTTGGAACTGTCTTTCTGGGGTCTAATTCCAAGGGCCATGGACACAGTAGAACACGATGATGACACCAGGGCTAGGTAATTCCTTGTGAGGGCAGGACCAGCACTTCCGTGTTGCTCTCCCTATGGGAACAGTTAGCTTTGGGCTCCTAACCACCTTCCACAGTGGCCTCCCAACCCATTCAGATCCTGAGTAATGCCTATGCAAAAAAGCCCACAGGGATTCCTCCAAGTTTACGAGCTTAAGTCTCAAACTTTGATTCTGTGTTTGGAGAAATGAGAGTGGACTGAAAGGGCAAGCAATAAATTATCATACCAAATAGCCATAGCGTTCGCTTCTAAGCCCCAACGCCACTCCACTCCTGTGGCCAGTGGTCAAAACAGAACAGAGTGACTAGAGAGGAGAGGAGGTCAAAGGATCAGGGAACTAGAGCATTATGTGAATTCACCAGCAAGATGTACAGATCGCTTGTATTTATCTTGTTTTTATGGAACTAGGGGAATAGAACTGATCTATTTTAGACATGGAAGCCATTGTTCACATCTAATTTTTTAATCTGACAAAATGAGCAGCTTAAGTTCCATGAAACAAATAAACATCTTTGTAAAGCTTGTGAAGAACCTGTTATTCCTCTTGTGGTAAGCCATCACTGCTGCCAGTGACAAACCAGCCCTGCGTGTGACTAGTTTGCTAATGTGGCCCCGTTGCAGTGAACTCTTTTCTGGGCCTGTGTGGGATTGTCTGGGGGAAATGTGGCTTAGCTAATGGCCCTCGTGGGGTCATGTCATGTTGACCACGGCTGGGGTAGATGGATGAACTACTTTGGGATATAAAGCTCAAGACTGTGGGAACTGGAAGTTCCTTTGTCCTAAGGCAGTCGGACACTGCAGTTTTACCCACTTGTTTTGATGTTTCCATGACGACTTCACCAACTCTGCCATGAAGCGTATAGCACTTCTTTCTGTGTGGACATTTCTGATCTCTGGTACCTCTTGCGTTGAAAGTTGGCCATGAAAGCATATTTCCTCTCCTCATTCTCAGTAAGTTCAGCACTTCCACCTTTGTCTTCATCTTGGTCAAGATCACCATCTTCGTTGATGCACACGTGTTGGCAGCTGGAAATATGTAATTTTACGTGATAGGAGCACATAGAACCTGAGACCAAAAATGGGAGAGACCAGCTCCTCATGGCACTTCATTTCTCATGGCCAAGACTGAACAGCTGGTGAAAAGAATTAGCTGTGGACTGCAAGCAGACTGATCTGTGGACTTGGGTTTCAAGTTGACACAGATGCCACAGCTCTAGGGTGTCCCATGGGGACCAGGTGACCAGAGTAAGGGAAGCCCCGGCCAGCTGTACTGAGGGGGTAGCAGTGTCCACTTGTATGAACCACTTTGAAAACTGGCAGCACCCAGACTCCGGTTGGGCTGGGGAGGGAGTCCGGCTGGGTAAACACTTTGACCACAGAATCAAGACCGAGGTCCAAACTGGGAAAATCAGGTTCCCAGGAGCTGGCTCACCCGACACGTGGAGCTCCTCACCATGCTGTCAAGAACATGGTCAGAGCCCAGAAGTGGGCGGGTGTGGACATGGATGGTTGACCCCTCTCCTCTGTCCAGCCAGACCACCTGCAGCTCTAGTGAACCCCCAGCAGCCCCCAGCTATTGCTGACTGGACAGGTGACTCCTCAGGATGAGGACTCCAGCAGGCTGTGGTCATGCACAACGGTGAATGTCCACTGCCCGGGACAGGGACCAAGGCTCAGGGGCACCGGGGACAGTGGAGGGTGCTGGCTGCCCTCACACCCACTCCTGACATTCCCCGGCAGAGCACCCCACTTCCACTTCCCCCAGCCAATGGGCCACATTTCCTGCAGGCCCCTCCTTAGGCTGCAAGGACCTCTTGCCACACCTGCCTCTAAACTTTAAATCCTATCTTTCAAGTCCAACTGAGAGGCTCCTTCCCCAGGGCCCTCCTCCCGCTTTCTGTTCCCTAACCCATCACAAGGTGCCTACTGGTGGACTCTTCCTCCCTCCCCCACCCCAGCAGTGTAGGACAAGGGATGAGGGAAGGAAGAGAACCAAGGAAGGCCCATATGTCCATGGGCCTGCCGACCTCCCCCCTCCCCACCACCTAGCGACAGGATTAACCCAGCATTTCTCAGTGTCTGTCGAATGTGAACTCCTGGGAGATGCACTTTAATGTCAAGGTTATACATGTGAGAACTTTATAAAAACATCAACATCATGAGAGAAAATAAGGCTTTACCATTTAGAAAGGCCTAAGACACCCCTGTGCCCCAAGACAGGCGAGCCCATCCTCCTGCCTCAGTCTCACCAGGTGAGTGACTGAGGACCCACAAGCAGGCCAAGCGGGGGTGCTGGACAGATACCGAACAGTCCTGAAGGGATGCTGTGGAGGNTAGAAAGGCCTAAGACACCCCTGTGCCCCAAGACAGGCGAGCCCATCCTCCTGCCTCAGTCTCACCAGGTGAGTGACTGAGGACCCACAAGCAGGCCAAGCGGGGGTGCTGGACAGATACCGAACAGTCCTGAAGGGATGCTGTGGAGGTAAAGATACAAGTCTATACAAACGTCTTTATTTTAACATTTAAAAGGAAGAATCACATGTTCATTCTGACAGCATTACCAGACTGGGCCACCCGATAAGTTACACACACACAGGACTGGGAAGGTTATTGCACAGTGTTTCAAGGGTCGAGGCAGGACTAGGCATGACCCCCTTCCCCACAGCCAGGCTCTGAGTCCGTCTTCCATGAGGATGCCTTACTCCAAACAGGCTGCAGGGTGGCTGCCCTCAAACCTTGCCTCCAGATTGATATTATAACCAGTGAAGTTAGCACGATTCTCACGGCTGCTCCCACTGCTGCAGTGTCGTGTCTGCGGAAGTGGGACTCCGAGCACTGCCTGCTCATCAGCAGCATGTCCTGTAGAGTCTCGATGGTGGGCAGGCCACAGGGAGACATGCCAGCAGCCTGCTCCAGGACAAGGCAGCCCTGGCCTAAGGATCTCTGCCCCCAAAGATTAAGACTGTTTGCTAGCTGATTCTTTCTTCTGACAACTTGATGGTTTTGAGTTGGCTGTGATCCAGGGGTGTTCAAGTACTTCTTTGAGGGTGGGCCTCTGGCTGGGGTTGTGCTTCAATAGTCTTGAAATGAGGTCCCTGGCTCCCTCGGGCACGCAGTCAGGGAACGTGAATTCCACCTGGATGAGTACACAGTAAGTGAAAAGAGTCACAACGTGGCTCAGAGAGAACACGAGAAGTACTCAGATCACAGCCTCCTGTCAAGGCTGATAAGGAATTCTAACAGCGATGGGTCCCTTTGTAGTGAGGGCTTACCCTTGATATTCTTCTGTAGGTCTCCTGGTATGTGTCTGCCTCAAAAGGGGGCTTCCCGACGAGGAACTCATAGCAAAGCACCCCAAGGCTCCAGAGGTCCACCTTCTCGTCGTGCATCCGGCCCTCAATCATCTCAGGGGGCAGGTAGTCCAGCGTGCCGCAGAGGGTGGTCCTCCTGAGAACACAGGCAGGCTCAGGTTGACGTGCTACTGTTTCTATCATCACGACAGCTGCTCAAAGTCACCAACCATTCCACCAACACTGAGCGCTTTTCCTAGGCTAGCTCCTGTGCTACACAGCAGGTGCTATAATAAACCCATTCTTAGGCGGGGCACTGTACCAGACCTCAGAGCTAGCAATCATGTGGCACCCCAGATATGTCTAATCCCAGAACTTCCCTAAAAGATATATAAGATTTAAAGTATCACCACTATAAAACTGTGTGAACAACTAGGGAAATTTGAACATGGACTGAATAGTAAATATTAACAAGATAGGTTTCTTAGGCATGATAGTGGATGTGATTATACAGGACAAGGTCCTTATCCTACTGCTGAAGCACTCAAAGGATGAAGCATGCCGTCACTTATTTTTGAAGGTTCACCAAAACATAGATACACTCAATATGGTAAAATGTTAACAACTATTGGGAGTATAGGCACTGGATAGGCAGGTGATCGATTCAGCATGTCTGTTTTTATAACAGAGGTTGGAAACAGACATCAAAACAGGAGCAAAGGCTAGGCAGATTTTGCTGCCTTATACCAGTTATGCTTTGGTGCCACTGGTGCCTGGCGAGCGCACAAATGTTCACTCACCTAAAGGAGCTGCCACTGCAGACTCCTAGCCTCTCACCACTGGATTCAGGAGAAGGCCCAGATCAAGANAACTGAAACTCCAGTACTTCGGCTACTTCATGCGAAGAGTTGACTCATTGGAAAAGACTCTGATGCTGGGAGGGATTGGGGGCAGGAGGAGAAGGGGACGACCGAGGATGAGATGGTTGGATGGCATCACCAACTCGATGGACATGAGTTTGGGTGAACTCGGAGTTGGTGATAGACAGGGAGGCCTGGTGTGGTGCGATTCATGGGGTCTCAAAGAGTCAGACACGACTGAACAACTGAACTGAAGTGAAGCTACTCTGATTTCCCCATTTCAAATATTTGATCCTATTAAGCCAGTGGTCCCCAACCTTTTTGGCTCCAAGGACCAATTTTGTGGACAATAATTTTTCCACAGACCTGGGGTAGGACAGTTGGTTTCAGGATGACTCAAGTGCGTTACCTTTATTGTGTGCTTATTTCTATTATTATTACATCAGCCTGACCCCAGATCATCAGGCACTAGATCCCAGAGGTTAGGGACCCCTGTATTAAGCTAGCTTTCCATGAAACAAAGCCCCCTCTATTATATAATGAAAGGTACAGCGCTACGTAGGACAGCTATAGAGTAAACAGAATTAGTCTGGACAGTAAATGAAAACTCACCGTGGCAGTTCTCTGCTCATCAAACTTTGACAGTTTCTGAAGTTCTCTATAGACAGCTCCAAGGGGTGCATATTCCAAAATTAAGTAGACTCTGGTAGCATCATGGAAATAACCATACAGTCTGAGGATGTTTGGATGCCTGCAATGAAAGATGGACACCTGGTATGCAGGGCATCTGTACTGAGTATCATGTGAAACCAGTGGTAACGGCTACTGGTCACAGATCCCACCTTCCACTGCCCTTGAAAATGTGAAGCTATGAACCCACCGTAAAAGAAAAACGTACACTGCTATCAATTTACATGCATTTCAAGGTATTAAACCTGGACCTCAGGTTTAGTTAAGACTATTTCCTTCCTTTGAACCATCTATATTCTTAGGGGGAAAGAATTCAGCTAAATATTAAGTCTCCACAAATTGAAAGAAAAAAAAGACATGCCATTCCCACAGTAGTTTGAAACTCAAATACCATGAGACAGACAACACAGACCATGTTCAATAACGGCAGCAGATGTGCTGTGGAGGACTTTGGACAGCTGAGCACAGGCCAGCTGAGATTTTTTTTTTTAATTTACTAAAAACAAAAAGATCCACTGGCCAAAGTCAACCTGTAGGCTACCAGTATGAAACCTGAACTCAAAATAAGAGGTATCATTCCTTTAATTATCCATCAAAACAAAACAAAACTCATCCAGTAAATTATTCCATTAACAAGACAAACCTTTAAGCAATTTTTCCAAACCACAGCAGTTAAGTCTAGATAAATCTTTGAAAAAATGACGTATTTAGTCATTCCTTGCAGTACTATGAAGCCAGCCTTCTACGAAGAAGTTCATAAACACTGACATCTGAGTTCTGTGCGCCACTCTCCCGGACGTCACCTGAAGACTTACCTGAGATGCGACTGTATTTCTACTTCTCTTCTCAGCTGATGCTCAACGCCTGCCTTCTCCAGCTGAGCTTTGAATAATACTTTAAGAGCCAGAATAAACTTGCTTTGTTTTTCTCTCGCCAAATAAACATTACCAAACTTTCCTTTACCCAGCGGGCGACCAATTTCAAAATCTTCCAAAGCCCATTGCCTTCTGAGGAAGAATTGAACATTTTAAAGTGTGAAGAAAACACATCCTTTCTAATGAGGTATATTAATGAGTAGCAGACATCCCAGTCCTATCAATAACTCTATACTCAAAGTGGTATTCAGCACGTACCCTCGGCAAGAACCAAACCACAGCCTCCTCTGAATGAGTCTGTGACAGGGAAAAATCTAGACTTCTGGAGCTGAGGCACTTGCTGGGAAGTGTCCTGAGACAGTACTATGCTCTGAGCACAGACCTATTAGCAACGATGCTAAGATCATAGGAGGATTAGATGAGGAACTGGAGAAGGA
Organism: Neotragus moschatus; assembly: GCA_006410615.1. Lineage (NCBI taxonomy): Eukaryota > Metazoa > Chordata > Mammalia > Artiodactyla > Bovidae > Neotragus > Neotragus moschatus. The sequence goes on along the minus strand of SJYA01001955.1, from coordinate 1,353,421 downwards.
AGAAGGTTCCAGAAACAACTGGGAACCTCTTTCAAATGGCCTCCACTCTCTGGGGTGGAGAACCACTCCGGAAAAGCAAACAGGATGGAGCCTAGAGGACAGTGGGCTAGGAACCACTGGATGAGACTCTCAGAAAGTTTCTGGTAGGCAGCTAGAGCAAAAAAGGCTGTGGGTTTATTCCTGTCACCTTCTATTACATGCTAGAGTCTAGACAGTTCAGAGACTGAGAGCAAGGGAAAATACAGCCAAGGTTTTTATGAAAAACAAATATAGTAATTGTATCAATACTTTCAAAATACTCTACAGTCAAGTATTTGTCCATAGGGCTACAAGAGGACCACATTTTGTGGTTTAACTCCCACCTCTTTATTAGAAGTAGAGAAGCATACATAAACTGTATGCAGTAGTCACTTCTGAGGGTAGAGAGGAAGTTTCATTTGATTCCTATAACAGATTCTAAGTCAAATATAAGTCTTTTCTAAATGTGAAACGCAGTAAGAAAAACTTGAGTCTCTCATAAACGTCATTAAAATCCCTTCTCTCTTTGAAGATTTAGAAATATAGATGTTTCAGATTTCCAAGTGAAAGTACAAAGGTCTATTTTTAACAGGCCTGTTCCTATAACTAAATTTGCAACTAAATGACATTAGTAGGTTCTAGTAGAATGATGGTACAGAACTTTGGACGTAACACTTACTTTTTTGATTCTTCATTTTTTTGTTTTGATGCCACTTCCTTCTCAGGATTATTTCCTAAGTAGAGTAAGTTAACAAGTTTGATTAGAGATGAGTCAAAGAGTGGTCACCAAAACATCAGTGGTATGCCCAGAATGACAGATCTGGCCTATTTTTGGTTTTATTTTAAAAAGGAAAGAAAAAGATGGCTACACTGTAACCTGACTCCTGCTATCTAAAGTCTGTATAAAGATTTGAGAGTAAAGATAAGCAGATATATCATAGGCTCTCACATAATCTAAAAACTCAAGGCTGTGTAGATTCTCCCTGGAGCCTCTGTTTCTAAATGAAGAGCTTCTAAACAGAGTTACCAGTCTTCCCATCCATAACAACTCATCACCTCTTCCCCAGGAGGTGGGTCAGCATCTGACAATATGCAACAAAACATGAGCCAACCACCACCCTCCTTCCACTGTGTTAGCAGCCAAGGGGAAATTACACTGGACATTTCTACTTGTGTATTTCCAGCACTTCAACCTCCAACAGCAGCACAGTTTGCTCTGGTGAGGTATTTGAATTCAAGTCTAAACTGTAGTCTTCCCGTCCACGGTTCACGATCTCAGTTTCATGCCACCGCTATAACCACCATCCCCATGTCTGGCTTACTGCCCCATTCTGTCAAGCTGGCATCCTAAGTGAGCTCTCAAATCTGTCTGAATCACTCTGCCCTGCCTGTGTTTGAATAAGTTAATGCTTCGACGTCTTAGCTTCCTCCTCCACAGAATCGAGGTAGAAACTACAGTTGCCTCTGTAGAGTGCTGACAAGGACATAATGACACAGTGTGGATGAAGGAAGCCTGCTGTGGAGCACTCAACAACTGGTAACTAATAACTATTAACACTGACCCAGCTCAGGCCCCTGCAATACTGGAGTCAAACCCCAGTGCTTCCCTCCTAGCTGGTACCCCTGGGTCCAGCATTGCTACTCTTCAATTCATCCCACATATCCAGATAAGCTTTCTCTAAGAGGCAAGTCAGCCCCTTCTCTGCGCAAAAACCTTTCAGCAGCTTCCCAGTACACAGGGGACAGAGCCCTGCTAAGGCCGACAGTGCCCACCCCGACCTCGCCCTGCCTGGCTCAGTCCACTCACTCCCCCAACCCCCAGCTCTTCCCTCCAGGCTCCAGAACCTTGAAATTCTTCAGTTCCAAGTGTACTTGCTAAAAGAATCCCCTCTGCCCCAATAAGCAATCCAAAGAATACGGGGCTGCTGTTGTGTCTTCCCTGGCTGCCCACCTCTTTCAGGAGGGTGGGGGTCAGGCCTGGCCCACAGTAGACTTGTTACTTCACCCCGACATCAGATGCTCTCCCCATCCTCAGTAGAAATGATGTAAAAGCTAGGGTTCCAAATAGTAAACACACATCTGTATATGTGGGAGTCTTTTTAGCAAATAAAAGAATGGCTCGCCAATGAGCCTAAGACGACTGCTTACCAGGAGCTGGTGGCTGGGGTTGTTTGCTCTTCTGGGCGTTACTTGGTGGCCTGGTAACAGGACGAGGGGCACTGGCTGCCTGCGGTGGCTTCTGCTTCAGGGTCTGTACTGGTTTCTGGATGGAGACTAGCTTCTGTGCTTGTGAAGGAACACGCTGTGAGGAATTTGTGGGACACAGGACGCGCTGAGCCTGGCCGCTGTTCACAGACCCCGGATTCTGGGAGGGAAACTGCTGAGCCACTGGAACACGTTTTGGGCCATCACTAAGTGGAACTGCAGTCTAGATTGGGGAGGAAAAAGGAACGTGATGGTCTTCATGAAGGAAAGCTGAGTATCTTGAGAGTATTCCAAAGGCCTGTCTTCTAATACCGCAATATAATGACTGNTTCTGTGCTTGTGAAGGAACACGCTGTGAGGAATTTGTGGGACACAGGACGCGCTGAGCCTGGCCGCTGTTCACAGACCCCGGATTCTGGGAGGGAAACTGCTGAGCCACTGGAACACGTTTTGGGCCATCACTAAGTGGAACTGCAGTCTAGATTGGGGAGGAAAAAGGAACGTGATGGTCTTCATGAAGGAAAGCTGAGTATCTTGAGAGTATTCCAAAGGCCTGTCTTCTAATACCGCAATATAATGACTGTCACTGGAGAAGGAAATGGCAACCCACTCCAGTATTCTTGCCTGGAGAATCCCAGGGACGGAGGAGCCTGGTGGGCTGCCATCTATGAGGTCGCACAGAGTCGGACAGGACTGAAGCGACTTAGCAGCAGCAGCAGCAGTGATAACAGATGGACAGGGAAACCACACTGGAATCAGCACTTGCAGAGGATACAGTTAGTACAGGGTTGAAGTAACCAAATGACACCTCCTACCCACTCCCCAACACCCTACCCCTAAAAGTCATGTCCCCATTAAAAAAGTGTCAACTAAACTTTTATCTAAAAAGGGAGGCATTAAACACTTTCTAAGAATTCTCAGTGACTTGGGAATTATTCTTTAGCAAGAAGCTAAATTCAGAAACTTTATACTAAAATCCCAATTCCACTGAAATTTCTTCAACAATATTTGTATTTTTTCAGTCTTGTCTCTAAACATATCAAATATTCAATAGTGATTATCTTTGCATGAAGTTTTATATTTGCCACATGTTCCACAAAATTATATAATTTTTTTAATAATGATGAGCACAGGTTTAATAGTCCCCAAGCTAATTACTATTGATTTACTAGTGTTTCAGTTTCCAAGTACTCATAAAACAGATCTGAGGCAAAAGAGGAAACAAACACAGGCTCTTGAAAAAGCTAGAGCGAAATAAAAGTTACACTGCGAGAAGCAACAGAGCCTTGCTGAGCGCTGAGAAAAGCAACAAGCTCCCGCCCAGGGACGCGGTGGAGGAACCACAGTCACATCTCAAAGGAAAGGTGACAGTAATTCCAGACTTAAACCCAACTTCCCTTTAGGTTTCATAAAAGGGAGCTGAGATTCCTGATTATTCAACTTACCTTAGGCCCTGAGATGCAGTTTTCTTTACATCTGTCCATGATGCCTGAAAAGAAAAAAGAACCACCTTTAATTTGTAAAAATCCATCTGCTTCAAAGCGTCACACTGGATCAGGGTTAAAAATCCTGATGAAAAAGCCTCAGCATCACACAGCCTTTTACATGATTTGCTGTCCAATGAAGGCCGATAAGGGAGAGCATTTTCTCCTGTGATGGAGCACAAGTATGGGGCTTAGATCAGGTTCAGGTGTGGGGCCTTTCTCTCCCCTCCCACACTGCATCCCATCCTCTCCCCTCCCTGGTACCCCAACCCCACTCCTGAACTGCATTGCCCCTCTTCTCCCATCATCTTCCATCAGTCTACAGGCTGGCTTCCTTAAGTGCTGCCTTAAAAAAACAAAAGTCCTCTTTACCCTTAAATTGACTCAAACTATGACAACATCTCTGGCCTCTCTTTTCAGCAGCAGAAATGGGCAACAGTTGTCTCAATCACTTATCTCACTGGGCTCCCTCCCACAGGGTTTTCATCCCCACCAGACTCAGGGTGGACCCTACCCATTGCCAGATCCAAAGGTCAATTCTCAGCCTTCCCCTCAGGAGCATTCCTGGCATTCCAGGGATGCACTCTATTCCTGCACACTAGTTGTCCCAAAGCAAACACCTTGGCTGATGAGCCTCACCTGTGCCACCAATCTCAGCGTCTAGGGTAACCATGGAAGGGATTCCCCACTCTGTCTACATCTTCCTAGGGCTCCAGGGCTCTAAANACTTATCTCACTGGGCTCCCTCCCACAGGGTTTTCATCCCCACCAGACTCAGGGTGGACCCTACCCATTGCCAGATCCAAAGGTCAATTCTCAGCCTTCCCCTCAGGAGCATTCCTGGCATTCCAGGGATGCACTCTATTCCTGCACACTAGTTGTCCCAAAGCAAACACCTTGGCTGATGAGCCTCACCTGTGCCACCAATCTCAGCGTCTAGGGTAACCATGGAAGGGATTCCCCACTCTGTCTACACCTTCCTAGGGCTCCAGGGCTCTAAACATCTCTATTAGGAGAATGCGAATTGGTGCCTTCGGCCCTCTCCTCTCACCCACTCCAGCACTCTTGCCTGGAAAATCCCATGGATGGAGGAGCCTGGTGGGCCGCAGTCCATGGGGTCGCTAAGAGTCTGACACGACTCAGCAACTTCACTTTCACTTTTCACCTTCATGCATTGGAGAAGGAAATGGCAACCCACTCCAGTGTTCTTGCCTGGAGAATCCCAGGGTCAGGGGAGCCTGGTGAGCTGCCATCTGTGGGGTCGCACAGAGTCGGACACGACAAACGCAACTTAGCAGCAGCAGCAGCAGCAGCAGCCCTCTCCTCTCCTGCCAGGCTCTCTATCACCTGCTGAGCATGCCCCAGGAAAGCCTGCCAGGCATCTCAACCCAACACACCAAATGAAACCTCTTCTTCTCGGCTTTCAATACCATCCACAGGCTGAGGACCCCCAAATTTCCATCTCAAGCCCAAAGCTCTCCTCTGAACTCCTACCACCTGGTAATCTGAGTGGCATCTCCATCTTAACCTGTCCCCAACTGACGTCCTGCTTCCTCCCAATCCCCTTAACCTGCTCTCTCCATCCTGCCAATTGCTCAAGTCTAAAGTCTTATAATCTTTTACATGGTTCTCCCTCAAACCTTGTATCTAAGCCATCAGCGTATCCTACAGGCTCTATTTTGAAAATCACTGCTCACAACCTTTCCTACTTCCACCTGGTCAAACCACAATTTTCTCTCCCTTCAATTATTTGCAAAAAGCTCCCTGTGGTCACTCTGCTTTCACCTTTGCCCCATTATGGTCCATTTGCAACACCGTGCCCAATGATCCCTCTAACAAGTCAGATATATGGATTCTTGGGCCAGAGAAACCTTTATCCATTTCTCTTGCTCCCTAACTTCTAGAATCCAATCAGAAAGCACTCTTCAGACCCCAACTTTCACATCCACTTTATAAGCAAACAAATAACTCCACCTGCAAGAGGAGACCAGACTAAAGAATCTGGAGTCCTTATATCAAACAGCCATTCGGAAATACACAAGAAAAGGAAATACATTCTCATATCATGTGAACAGTAATTTCACCCATGCTGTGGTGCCTTCTTCACTCTCCCTGACAGTTACAAGCAGCTGACTCATGAGATCACATAGCTCTACAGACACTGGTTTTATAGAAGCTATCAATATTCCATTCGCTCCAGGTAATACAATTTTTCTCCTCAGGAAGAATAATGGAACAGAATGGACTAAGTCTCTGATTCAGAATTCCGCAGAGAGCCACAGAAGACAGTCTCTCAGGTGATTCTGGACTCCAGCCAAGTTCGAGAGTCTCATGTCCAGACGACTTGCATAAGATCCCTGCACTTCAAACTGGAGATCCTACTAGTCTACATAGAAAAGCAGATTTAATAGCACTGTGGGTGGAGACTTTTCCTTCCTTCATCAAACCTGCAAATTACCCGCACAGATGAAGGAGAGTGGAGAGGAAATGCGTATGCTGCTGAAACACGTTTAATTCAAACAACAAGGAAGGTTAAGGATGAGAAGAAAACAGTGAAAGTCAAGGATGGTAGCCACATGTACAGCAGGAGGACAACTGTTAGAAATGGAGACTGGAGCCCAACTCTAGACCTAACGAATTAAGACCCTGCGTTTCAAAGACATCCCCAGATGACCAGTATACACCGGGCATACACTAGTTCTCAATAAGACATCAGAATCACCTGTAGAGCTTGATAAAAATACAAACACCTGAGTCCTACACCCAAGCACTTATCTGATCCCTTGCCTGCATGGGTCCAGTCTAACTCTGCGCAACTCTATGGACTGTAACCCACCAGACTTCTCTGTCTATGGGATTCTCCAGGCAAGAATACTGCAGTGGGTTGCCAAGCCCTCCAGGGAGGGCCAGGGATCGAACCTGAGTCGCTTCCATCTCCTGAGGGTTCTTTACCACTAGCGCCACCTGGGAAGCCCCTCTGATCCCTTAGGTGGGTTCATATTTTTAACTAGAACGCTCAAGTAATCCCGATAAAGTAGTCCAGGGTCTACGGTTTGAGAAGCACTGGCTTCCAGGTTTATTTATTCACCCACTCATCCATCCTGCCCGGACAAGGGCCTTTCCTGGCTAGTCTATTCAAACTAGCCCACTTCCTAGTACTCATCCCTATCGGAAGTTATCTTGTTAGTTTACCGTCTCCTCACCCCCCACCCCTAGAACGTAAATTCCAACACGGCAAAAAAACATTCTGCATTCTTTCTTACCCAGGTGCTCACTTAACATGAGAATCCCATCAGAAAGCAACCCTCCCACCCCTACAACTTCATTCACTCCGGGTGTTCAATAAACACCAGGCGGCATGTTATAGGGCATATCGGTATCTGAGCACAGAAGGGAGGGTGCAGGGAAAGTACGGGGAGCGGGGGAGGGGGTGCAGGGAGGATCGGGGCGGGGGGGGCACGGAAAAGGAAGCTCTGTCGCCCCTACCTCCCCTTGTTGACCCAGCGATCCCCAAGACCGCTTCCCTCCCACCAACCCGCAAAGGCCACCCTGGGTCCGCCCGCCCGCCTGCCAGCCAGCCAGCCAGCCAGCCAGCCTCAGAGAGATGCCCCAGGTCTACGCACCTGTGGACTCCCACCTCCGATCCAAAGAAACCAAGTTCTCCCGAGAGCTCAGCCGTTAAGATTCAAAGTCTTCATTTTAAATAGGAGTTAAACCCTCTATTCCGAATGCTGATTGGTCGGGGCTAGAGAGGCGCTGCCTTTTCATTGGTTCAAAGCCAACTCTACCGCTTGTGTCACAGGCCGGCAGAGAAGGCGCGCAGGCGCACTTGCTCCATAAGGCCCCGGAAGTGCTGGAGCCAACGGCCCGACACACCCGTGGCCGTTCTAGCGCCCGCGGTGTTCTCTGGATCTGACATTTGTCCGTAAAGCAACAGTTCCTTGGCATCAGGCTTGTCGCGGAGTAGATAAAGTTGAAGGAGGTGAGAGTCTTTCGGTCGTGCCCGTAAGTAAGATGGCGAGAAGGGCTGGAGCAAGTTGAGGGGTGCGAATCGATAGCGCAGCGCTCGGCGCGACGCCCTTTGCGCGTGCGCAGTGAACGTGCTCACGGAGCGATTGATCGGGCAGGATTCGCGCCTCCATTTTTCCAGAAGAGAGC